>JAVTVY010042808.1:0-19161 GCA_036873755.1 Hanleya hanleyi | reverse complement strand
GACGACGCACATCGAAGAAGACCTGGGATATCTTTTCTTAAAACATGTCCTTGATCCACGCCGAGTCCTGCCCCTCCACCAACAGTGAATTTGATTTGTGGACCGTGCCGCCCACACAGACCAGTGCTGAACAAGGATTATGGGTGGAGCATCTCCCGCTGTCCAGCATCAACGCAACAGGACCCATCGAGTTCACCATCAGTAATGCGGATACGACCTATGTGGATTAGCCCATACCTACTTGTATGTGAAAGCCAAGATCGTCAGTGGAGATGGCACCAGAATCGTCGACCAAGCAACGGTGGGCCCGACGAATCTCTGGCTGCACTCGATGTTTCAACAGGTGGATATATTTCTCAGCGACAAACTCATCAGTGACTCGACCAACACGTACCCCTATCGAGCCTACATCGAAACGCTGTTGTCGCATGGGCGAGAGGCTAAAAAATCTCAACTGACAGCCGCTTTATTCTACCAGGACAAAGCCGAGCACATGGGCGCAGAGAACGACAATACGGGATATAGCCAACGGAAGGCTTTGACCGCGAACGGCGTCTCGGTGGATATGATCGGTCGACTGCACGCAGACATGTTCATGCAAGACCGATACCTCTTGAACAAGGTTCCCATCAAAATCCGACTGATACGGGCGCCTCCGACCTTCGCCTTGATGGCCACTAACGTAGAGGCGCATGTAGCTGACTATAAGATTGTCATCGAAGACGCGGTCCTGTATGTCCGAAAAGTGAAACCGAATCCAGCCGTTCAATTGGGACACATGAAAGCCTTGGAAACAAAACCAGCCCAGTACCCTATCCGACGTCTGCAAACCAAAGTGTTCTCTGTGTCTGCTGGAAATATGAGCGCCAACAAAGACAACCTGTTCCTGGGGGAACTACCCAAGCGATTGATCCTGGCCTGTGTGGAAAATACCAGTTTCAGTGGAGCCTACCCAGAGAATCCGTTTGACTTTAAACATTTCGGCATCAATTTTGTGGCCCTGCATGTGGATGGACAACAGGTGCCAGCCACGGCCTTAACCCCGAACTTTGGGCGCGCGAATTTCATTCGAGCCTATCAGAGCCTGTTTACAGCCACCGGTCAAATCAACCAGGACGAAGGGAATTTCATCAGTCGGGAGGCCTACGGGCACGGATACACGTTGTTCTGTTTCGATCTGATCCCCACCTTAGAGAACGACCATCAGCTGGCCCTGGCCAAGCAAGGCAATTTACGGTTGGAAACCCACTTTCAACGAGCCCTCCGGAGCACCGTCAATGTGATTTGCTACGCCGAGTTTGACAACATCATTCAATTGGACAAGGCGCGCAACGTGCTGTGTGACTTCTCCACCTAACATGGATACAGAGCAGATAACCACCGTGCTGGAGAATGACCCAGAGACACGTATGATGTTTCAAGGGGTGTTCGCCCGAGATGTGTTCCCATTAGACCGTATGTATCCTGCTGCTTACGTTCTCAACACGGACCCGATGGATCGGCCCGGTGAACATTGGGTGGCCGTGTACTTGACAGAACAGCAGGGCGAATACTTTGACCCGTACGGCCTGCCACCCTTCCATCCCGATTTAACAGACTTCATGGATCAAGGCACAGAGACATGGTGTTGGAACAGTCAAACGTTGCAAAGCCTGACCAGTAGCGTGTGCGGACAATATTGCTTGTTTTACCTGTACCATCGATGCCGGGGAAGACCCTTATCTACCATCGTACAGATGTTTGACGAGTACCCCAAGGCCGAGGACCGAGATGTACTCGTCTATGACTGGGCCGCCCATCATTTCAATGTACAAGTCCCGTTCTGGGCTTGAATTCTTTCAATGTACATACGCCCGCTGTTCTGGGTTTAAGTTTAAAAGCCCTCTGTTCTGGGCTTCAGTTCTTTCAATGTACAAGCCCCTTGTTCTGGGCTTGAGTTTTCACGTGGTTGTTCTCACGTTGTTGTTGTTGTTACTGAATAAAAAACAAAATGAGATCTCACCAAAAAAAACCCCTGTCTTGTGTGTTTTATTCATAATGCATCAATGCCCAATGTGGAGATTCAGTGAAACTGAAATCAGTGGTGTAGGATGGGGCCAAAATGTAACCCATCAAGGTTAGAATTGAAGAGCACTATAGTAAAAATAGAGAGCCAATGAAATCAGCCCACAGACCACGTACGTGTTTTTGGTCTAGGTTTGGAGCGGGCATTTCATTGAGGTGCGTGTATACGGTGAGTGAAGAGACTCGTCCAACACGTATAGATTAAGTTGATGACTATAAGTTCTATGTTGTCGATTTAACCTCTCCCTACATTTACGCGCGCGCGCGCGTTGCGGCCGGAGAACCCGCGTTCGCGCGCACGCTCGCGCTGGGGGGGCCGCGCCGGTGAAAAAGTCCCGGAGGTTGAACATTGGAACTCTTCTGGGTTTGGAGGATGAACATACGGACGTGTAAGGGGAAAAATTGGAACTCTTCTATGTTTGGAGGTAGTTTTTAGTGAAAACCCGGAAGTGACGTAACAACCCACGTGACCTGCCTATATACTCCTGTAAAATAGAGCCGATTTTATTTCTTTGGAGGGGCAAGGTCAATAGGACTTGCGCTTTTTATACTACTAAAATGTGAAGTAGATTACATCTTACATAGGCCTTAAGGCCGTGATATGCATATGAAGTATTCTGGGGCATGGTCAGTACTTCCCAATTTCCCCTTTGTCCACTACTCGCCGATTTTTTTGATTTTTTTTATTATTATTTATTTATTTATTTATTTATTTATTTCCTCGAGAGCTTTAAAATAAGACCTCACTCTACCCAATCGGGCCACTAGTGCTCCACCTAGACTCCAACATGTCCACCCCGTATGGATTTATACATACATCGGGCTAATATCCCAGTATATGAGTGTCTATGGGTGTATATGCATCTATTTACAAGCCTAGCCGGTACTTAAAAAACATTTCATAGCTTTTCCCATCGTATTCTACAACCTCATAGCTCATAGTAAAATCCATAAAAAAAACTCCACCACCCAAAACACGCAAAAAAGATAGAAATGTGCGAATCAGGGAGATTACCTTTGCCTACAAGAGAAATTGGCCTAGTCTGAGTTGTCTCCCTTGCATCAAAGCGTATAGATGGGGCTGTGGTTTGGCTGGCGCTATTATCCGGGGAAGCCGGGGAAATTGACCTTGGGTAGCCATTTTTCTTAGCGTTTGTTACATAAAACAGACCTGCACGGAATATTTCCACTCTTTTAAATCATCCACACCCAACAAAATTATATCAAACTAATTCATGCATTCAAATGTAAGTGATTCATATACCGCGGAAGACCACATGAAGGTCCCCACCGATGACGTTCGATGAACGTTCGTGATTTTTCTTTGCTGGTGCAAACTGGACAATAAATGCTCGACACTGGGGTGGCACTGTATCATAGACTGGTCGCAATATATGTATATTGGTGTCCATCATGCCATGGGTTGAACTATTTGGTGTAAAATGTCTGTGGAGCGGACACAAAACTAGACATTTTTTTCAGGCATATTTTCTCATCGCATGGGCGGAAACAACTGCCGAAACAAATATTACCTCAAAGGCAGCAAACCAGTTAGCAATGTAGGCCTAAGCCTGAACAATTATATTTTCAATGAATACAAGGTTGTGTTGAGAAATATATCTCAAAATATGATTAATTAATGATTTTCCATCATGACAAACGAACACCCGACCGGCTTCCAACAAATATGGCGGCGGGTATTCGAAGCTCGAAGTCAGAAAATTGCCAAACTTCAAAAATTCAGATCTCATCAACCAGAACGTCTTATGTGCTCACAGTTATTGACTATATCGTAAAATATGTATACTTGCTAACCTTAGTTGGATTCGTGATGAAATAATTTAGAAATAAGTAATTCGAGCACTTTTTGTGACATAGCAAAACGAAGATGACAGCCGTTTCCCTTTTCGCTGCGATGGTTTACACGAAAAACCGGCTCAGTTATAAAAATCCATATCTCCGTAAATATGAAATGTCCAAACTTTTTACGTCAAGACAATATTCTCTTATATGTGTACTTCCTATTTCCCGCAGGAATTTATGCAATATAAATTCTTTCCGCAATAAACTTACAATTTACTGGTAATGGTAACGAAATTCTCCGTCTCAATTTGAGCTTCTTGTACGGCGGCGGAACGCCAAGATCAAAGAGCGCGTGCTGCAACGTAGCAGATCACGTGAGGGTCTAAATATAGATCGTTTGTTTACATACATCAGCTGATCGTGTCTGATATATAACAAACAATACCTTATAACAACAGTACTTTCCGTAATATCTGAATAGTTGATACTCGACCAAGAATTAATTATGACAGAAAAATTATCTTAGATAAGTTTTCGCCCTATTCATAGAAGTATTATTTCCGTCACATCAATTTCTGTCACAGTACTTTTTCAAAAATTTCACCAATTCGCTCCGGGCAAGCCCCATCCATTGGACCAGTAGTAACTCCCCTAGCTCCAACACGGCTATTTTCATACCCTTAGGCTACACGAGTTGTCTCCATTGCGTCAATGTGTGCAGATGGCGCTACGGTCGACGCCGTGATATGGAAAGGGCATCCCCACACCATCCTGGAGCCGCCATTTTGTTTGTTGTTTTCTTGCGGAGATACACGGGACAATAAACACTCGACCCTAGGGTGGTACAGATGCTAGACTGATCCTATTAACATGGTACAACACCTATAGATTATGTTTATTACTAGGACGTCAGCGAAATACTAGTACCCATCCTCCGCATGGCATTTATTCTGTGAAAACACCCATGACATGACTGAAAAGAGCCTCACTCGCCCCAATCGGACCATGCAGCGTATTTGTAGTCTAGGGACTACTTTTCCTCCGCGGAAGCTTTCTTCCGCGACCGCATCACCGCCAGACCGCATCACCGCGGAGGAATACAAAGGTCAAAGGTTGCCAGACCTATAGTGGTCAACACTTGGCACCCAGCCAATGCTGATGCAATCAGGAACATGTCAGTACATGCCTTGATCACGTGATCGCCAGATGACCTTGAGACCCCTTAAATTTTACCCGGGGGAACAAATATCAGCCGCCATCTTAAACCCACCACCCACCCACCCACCACCACAGCCGCCATCTTAAACCCACCACCCACCCATCCACCACCACAGCCGCCATCTTAAACCCACCACCCACCCATCCACCACCACAGCCGCCATCTTAAACCCACCACCCACCCATCCACCACCACATACCACAGCCGCCATCTTAAACCCACCACCCACCCATCCACCACCACAGCCGCCATCTTAAACCCACCACCCACCCATCCACCACCACAGCCGCCATCTTAAACCCGCCACCCACCCATCCACCACCACAGCCGCCATCTTAAACCCACCACCCACCCATCCACCACCACAGCCGCCATCTTAAACCCACCACCCACCCATCCACCACAGCCGCCATCTTAAACCCACCACCCACCCATCCACCACCACATACCACAGCCGCCATCTTAAACCCACCACCCACCCATCCACCACCACAGCCGCCATCTTAAACCCACCACCCACCCATCCACCACCACAGCCGCCATCTTAAACCCACCACCCACCCATCCACCACCACACATGACCCCATGTGACACAATACGCGCTTCTGATTGGCTGTCGCGTGACGTCACAGAGGTCATATGCAAATTTCTGAGGTCAAACGTCATTCAAATGCTCTTTGTATACTACTTCTCTCTCGACGCTTTGTCATTGTCGATGAAGTTTCAGCATATCATATAAATGAAGCGGATCACAATTTCGACATCAACCATCTCTTTCTAGACAGTAATATTCCAGTGGGACCTGCGGAAGGCATATGCATATCTAACCTAGTAGCATTTGCTAGATCCTGTGTAAAATGTGGCTCCAAAATGATACCCTAGCCAAGATTTCACCTGAAGAAAAACGGAGTAAAAGGAATCCTGGGACATTCTTTTCTGTCAAACCTGTTTTGCACTTGTCCATACTCATGTGGTCATATGCAATGGGAGACTTGCACAACAGGGCAAGATCATCAAACATATGAGCCAGTTCTGTCAGTTGATTGGTTACGAGTCAGTCCTGTCAGTTGTTTGATTACGAGTCAGTTCTCTCAGTGGATTGGTTACGAGTCAGTTCTGCCAGTTGATTGGCTAACAGGGCCAAAGTCGACAAAAAGGAAGTGGCAATCACATAATCTCATTGGATATTTGAAATGGTGCAAGTCGCCAATTGTTTCAAATAGAAGAAAGCCATGAGAAAAACAAGAAAACAACCTCTGAAAAGCGTTATATTCCCTTTAATGCAATCTTAGTTCACATAATCAACTATTTTGATTACACAGTTTTCCCACATTTTCAATTCATCTGGATATAAATAATCACCAAGCTCTTAACAGGCCGTGGCTATCTCCAGCGATCTCTTCCTAATCAATGACATGGGGTATGGTCATGCAAATTAACCCACTTATCCATACGCGAGGAAGACATTTCAATAATCATGATAATATGAAAAAAATAATTTCATGTCCATTTGCTTTGTATTTCATTTGATACGTAACGAAACTCTGTGTAAAACTAACATACGAACGGCAAATAAACAAATGGATCATTATAATGCCTTAGTGACTAGAACTTAGTGTCCAACACCCTTACTACATTATCTTATAAACGCTACATATTCCGCTATAAATAATGCTCTGTTTATTCATTTGGGATAATTCAAGCCCCTTGGGGTTTTCTTCCCTCCAATTCATGTATTTGTGCAATCTTCATTTTATTATACAGTATGTTATATATTTGTTTAAATACAATGTATTATTGGAAACGATTGGTGAAATAAAAAAACCTCAAAACTCAAACTCAAAATATTACCAAAACCGGTTGTTTTTGAGTCATATGGTTGCTTTCTAGTCGCCAGACGTCAATTTTGCTCACCTCTTGCAGAACGCTCCAATTTAACATTAACTTGGTATTTCATTTTCCAGTATTTCCGATAATATTTATAGGGCGGTCAGTCCAGGTGTATTGCTTACCACTCGAACATCAATTTTGTAGTGAGTTTTGACATATTATCTATAATAAATGGGTTATTAGAGCTGTACAGTCTGATTGAATATGTATAAAATAAACATGGAACTATTTTTTTTCATATTTCTTAAGTAAAATATCTCCCTCGTGTTTAGATTGACAAGTAGGTGAACCACCAAAATTCCAGGAAATCTTCATGGGTATGCCTGGAAGAAAATCGGTTAGACAACCATGGTTCCACTTCCACCGTAAGTATCACTTCTAGAGAGAATTGATTGATTGCTTGTCATAGTTATTAATTATCCCTAATATAGCAAAAGTCAAGTGACTGGGACTAGGGCTACTGGCCAAACCCAATTTCTGTGAACACATGCACAAATATCATTTGTATCCTTGGACAGCAGCAGTTGAACTGATTTATCAAATATTCTCGATCAAGTGAGTGGGTGAGTGAATATGATTTAACGTCGCTTTCAACGCTATTTCAGTCCTATCACGACGTTTGGCCTAATTCTATTCCTTTTCACACCCGGAAACCACACGGGTAGGGTCCTATTCTCACTTCCCTGGAGTGTGCCCAACGACACCCCAGGTTAACTTCCGGGAGCCCCACGGGTCTATTATCGGTCAATTCATCAGGTAGCATACTCAGGTAGCATAATATATGGTATATCCCCTCTAACATGTCTAATAATCCATTCACCCTGTTAACATTCAATCACCGCCCAGAATTATGATCATCAGTCACTCCAATCTTAATAAATTAAAATCCTATATGCTTCTCTATCGTATGGTAGCATATAGGATTTTAATTTATTAAGATTGCAGTCACTTCAAACTTGCATCACCTACATGTAGCGTTAATTATATGGTCCTGTTTTGGCATCCTTACTACACTGATTTTATTTTTTGTTTCACGGGCAGGGTTTTTTTTTTCAGGATTTGGGCCGATAATAAAAATAAAACTTGGCATTTTGCTACACCAATTTTCTGTTGTTAGTTTCCACTCATCTGGCCCAGTTCATAATGTCCAAAACTTTTGAGTTTCAAGTAAGGAATATACAAGTTCCATTTTTTAAGTCTTTGGTTTTGTATTAGCAAATGCCAGGGAAGCAAATTTGCCTGAAGGGTATTGTCGTCGTCTGTCTGTCCATCTTTTTTCTTGTCAAGTTCTTCAAGATCAGAATTTTATGCTTGGCATGCAAGCACTGAATAAATCTCTACATAATACAATGCAAACTAGGAAAAATGAGTGGGGGCAATACTCTCTAAAAACAACTGTGTACCAAAAGCACACAAACTGGGTACCATAGGTACACATCGCTGTTACAAAATTGAACATCTACAATCACTGTGTAGCTGTGATACTAGTACACAATTCGTGTAGAAAAAGTACACAAATTGTGTACTTCTAATACACATTTTATGTAGCTGTGCAAGTCTGTACACAACTGTGTTTTTTTCCAGAGTAGACTGCTCACTTGCGATTTATAGTAAATGAGAAACAGGTGAGCACCAGCTTCTAACTATCATGGCAAGGCCTGTGTTGTTATATTGTACAAGTACTCTCTTAATTTATTACATTGAAATTCCAATTTAATAGACTGGCTTTTGTCCCTAGTCGAATCTCCATGCATTTAGAATTTAGGGTCTATTCTATTCCAACAGAAAATTTATCTATTGGATTGAAATTCCAGTTAATTAGCATCTAATGATTTTTCCATCTACAGCAGATACATCGTGCTCATCCTCAATCTAATAGAAAATGGAATGTCAATCTCATCATTTAAGAGAGAAATATGGATGGTTGACACATGAAATATATCATGTTGAAATGGTATTCCTATCAAAAACTGTAAAAGCACTCACAAACTGGAAATAATATTGTTACATCCCCCAATGATATATTGCATAAAATGTGTGTAAAGAATAAAAATATCAAAAACGTAATACATGAATAATGCTCGAACAGCACTGAAAACCTACAGCAAAATAACCCAATGAACATTATCATTGGGAGCCCCCCCCCCAGCCTTATAGAATGCTCAAAAAGAGATGCCGAGTGGTAGAACACAATATATGTAATCTTGTCTCTACAAAATACCGGCCAACAATATAGGTTTAATAATATGATTGATGATTGGACTTCTGAAAATATACTACTAAGGAAGGGTTTCACAAATATAGGACGTCTATCGTCTGGGAGCACAGAAATGATACCTTGTTATGTCTCTTCTGTTCATCCAAACTGTGGAACTGAAATGCGCACTGCTAATATCTTATGGTTAAATAATATTTCTTTTATGACCAAATACCATTGATAAAGTGGTGCAATTATGCAACACTTTTTGGTTTCATTTGATTTATTTTAGTGCTTTACCCCTCGGGCAAAATTTGCCTGAAGGGTATTGTCATCGTCTGCCTGTCCATCTTTCTTGTGGACAGGAGATCTCAAGAAGGATCATAGCCAGGCATTGTAATTTCGTACCATGTATGCATCTGGTGAACGCGGTCAGAAGCCAATTGAAAATGACTGACCGTGACCAAGGTCAAATTCTAGTATTAGATTCTTTTTTGAAGGATTGAAGCTAGGATTATTTCTTCATATTATTATTTCATATTACTTATGCAACTGGTGATTGACTAGAAGCGTATCCAGTTGACTGACTTTGACCTATTTTTTTCAAGGTCGTACTGTTTATTATGATATAACATGGAGAAATATAGCTAGACTTTCCAAATTAATACTACGTATACATCTGGCAATTGTCCAAAGGTGTTCTGAAGATGACTGACCTTGACCTATCCAGGTTTATCCAAGTCGGATTCTATTTCGTATAATATTTCACAAAGGATTTTTTCTACATTGTCCAAATGTTTACCACATATGCCTGGCCAGTACATAAATATAAACTATGCAGAACAATCTATTATGAGCTATTAATGACTGTGAAGTATGAGCAGACACATGTCATCCATGAATGAATACACCAATGTGGAGACATACCATGAAATGTCAGAAATGAACACACTTTTAAATTCTCTCAACAACAAAATTATTCTCACCTAAACATGAAGATGAGAAATATAAATGGCCACACGGCAATCATTATTATATATCTGTGTTGCATGATGTTTATATATATACAGCAATAAATATACATATGTTGCATACTTAACCAAAAATTCCCCACATAATTGAATACCTACATTATCTATTTTGAGTATCCCTATAAAAGCATCGCATTATGATGTTTTCAGTCAAAATCATTACCCTATTTCTTCTAATTTTTCGAACATAATTTTTAGACTTTGAAGCAGAAAAAAACATCTTTCTGTCAGCTGAGGCTAAATACTGTGTCATGGATTTGTTATTTATCCCAAGAACTGAAAAGACAGCTTGTGAAATTTGTTAAATGTTAGCAGAATTTCATTCGGTAGATGCCTGAAGTTAACTTTTGCCGTCTGAATCATTAGAAGAAATAGGGTAATAACCTTGTGACCATTCGTTAACCCCCATGCACATTCGTGCCATTTCATAGCTCAATATTCGATGGTTTAATTCTCTTATATCCCATCTTTTCCATGAATGTCATTTCTTTATAAGAATTGCTGACATTTGATTGTCCTCTGTGGTTTTAGATGCTATTTCTATCAATTCAGTTGTGTGTGTCTTCTTCATCTCACGTCGTTTGACCTCTGTGTACAGTCCTGATCCAATCAAAACAATGATATTACTTGTCCACCAGAGAATGGGTTTAACATCGGCATAGTAGATGCACGCGATGACAGTTTGCGCACAGGCTTTGGCCGTTCCTGAGATGTTGTGGGTCAGAGGAGAGGTAACTTGAATTTGCAGGCCCGTGATGAAACCAATGGCAAATCCGAAAGCTCCCGTGATCGTCATAACCAGCCAAAAATAGGAATCTCCCAGATGCGGAAAATGGATTATAGTTGGGATTTCACCAAATATCAGCATCAAAGGTATAAATAACATACAGGCATTGACATTGTTGTAAAGTGTCAGTTTCCACACGTTATCGTCCAACTTCGGTAGAACCTTCTTAGTGTAGATAGCATTCAAAGCCACACACCCACTGGCCGTCACCCCAAATGCTACACCCATATAGGACAAGCTGCCTGCAATTGTAGAATACATGTACACATGAAATATTAGAATAAAGGACGAGAGATTCTGAAGGATCTTGGCACCCACCATTGTCCGATAATTGTAAGCTAATGACAAGATCTTTTTGTAATTTTGTTTGCAGAATTTCGAATTTGAGCGAAAAAGGGACACTGGAAAACACCAAGATATTATCTTTATAAGTTTCAAGAGTTTCAAGAAACTGTACTTAATGTCGGTTCTTATAGAACAAGTGAAATGAACAAAGTTAGTCTGAAAGTTAATGTCCGGAGAATCCTTCGTCTTCATTTTGTAGTATTTTTTTTCTTGCACGTGTCATCATTGGGTACTGGAAGCGAAGACAAATCTCTTTGACACTTTGGCATGAGCTGTGAAACATACCTAAGATTTTATTCCTACGAAGTAGGCTACCATTTGCAAATTGTCCGGTAATGAGTGAGTGAGTCAGTCCATCCGAATCCTTTCGTCAGAAAATAAGGAGAACCGCTGACATTAGAACCTTGGTTTTTGGCATGAACGTGCATTAGGGCATTGTTACCAGCAAGTTCCGAGCTGACCGAATTCTGATGAAAATTTGATCGATATGTCATGCCCATCGGGAACCCTTGGCTGTATGTTTCACTGTGATTTTTGAAGGTTCCCTGATACGGCATATCACGTTGGACACACCGGTTCTCGTAAAATCACTGAAGTTAAGCGACTTTGAGCCCGGTCGAGACTTGGATGGGTGACCTTGTGCTGTACTGCTGGGCTGATAAGTGTCCAGGGTAATAGGAACTGAGGGCAATAATAGTTGCTACGCTAATGACTCACCAGCGGTGACATCTGGGAAAGTTCATAGTACCCACTGTCAATTAGAGACTGCTATATAAATTCTCTCACGGTAGCACATAGGGCCCCCAAGACATCCGGTCCGTGCAGTAATGTTCAAACTTTGAAAGGGACTAAATCCTAATTATCTCTCTTGGATCGAAACACGCAGCAGTCTACAGTTGTCAAGATGTGACGTTGCATCACAAGAGTGACAACCCTTCATGCAGCCAACCCGTCAGCAGACGAAAGGGTGGGGTAGTTCACTTGCAACGGCATGAACTAAAGTAAACTGATTTAAAATTTAACCATTTCGCCGATTATTTCCCCTGACAAAAGGGACCTGCTGATGATCAATTCCCTGAGAACTGTTAAAATTTGTATATGTTGTCTTTGGAATGTTAGAAATCATGTTTGCATCTCGGATTTGTAGAAAAACATAGGGACCCATTTCCACAATGAACACTCCGGTGTTATTTGCTCCAGTTTTATAGCAAAATAAATAAAATAGCATACAAAATTAGGTTTTACTTCAAGAGAATGCGCTTTCCCCGGCTTTCTCGACTTGAAAACGTCAAAATTGAACAGAGAAATTGCCTTTTTTCGATCGCATTTGACAGTGTTTATCTCGAGTTGTACTCGGCCATTTGCAATGTTTGACCTCTCACTGGAAAGCGTGACCTTTCCCCTTTCTTTACACGACATAACCTGGGACAGATGGTGAAAATAAAACGGAGGATACGATTGGATTGAAAATGATGTAATTCCATTTTTCCAGCCACTGTCTATGTGCTTCTTATCTGTTGGCGGATAGAGGTCACGTGGACAAAAGTACGCATACCGATTGGCTCGTCGGCCACCGGCAGCAAACATCTTGGGCGAAATGGCAAGTTGGTTGAAAAACTGTGGAAAGACTATGGATAAAGATATGGAAATAAACTTAGCTGGTCGTCGTTGGCAGTTTTAATCATCTGGGGAATATTCACAACGCTTTGCCAGTCATGTAACTTCAAAAATACAGGAGTTTTTCAATTCTGTGGCTTGCTACCGACAGGCCCGTTGCACGGTATGTGGGGGAAAAACGCATTTTTCGGTCCGATTTTTTTCGTTCCACATCTAATTTTGCTTTATTTCTTTTGCAAACAAACAAACAATTTCGAGAATCAAATTGACCAAGGTTTTGACTTTCCAGAAGTATACAGTGTTTGATAGGTTTCCATTAAAACGAATGCAAAAAAATAAAAGCGCTGTACCCATCGTGATGGCCAACAAGTTTAAAGCTAACACAGTCTACCGGGTATGGTCGTATGGGTATGCACTCTCGTTATCCCCGTACACCGGGAATAATCGGTGAAAGGGTTAAGAAATACATTTGAATTCAGGAATCGTTCGAACTCCTTGATATAGAAGGTGATGGTATGGATATTTCTATACTTGATATATAGAATATGCCCCACCGTTTGATTCGCTGTCAGACTCACAACACAGGAATACCATATTAATTTGAAGCATAACTTGGATTGTCGAATCGCACCAAAAAAGTTATCTTGCACAAAATTTGTACCAAATTTCAGAAAGATCCATGAAGCAGTTCCTGAGAATTCATGAATGTTTCAAAGGGAAATTCAAGATGGCCACCTTGCGGCCATATCGTATTTTGGAATCGTACCAAAAAAGGTATCTTGTACAACTAGACCATAAGGGGAACCTGTGTATCAAATTTGAGAAAGATCCATGAAGTAATTTCCTGTGATTTCACGATAACAAAGTTTCATGGGGAAATTCAAGATGCGACCATATTGAATATTCAAACGGACCTAAAAAGTTATCTTGCACAACTGGCATGACTGGACCCCGTGGGAACCTGTGTACCAAATTTGAGAAAGATCGATGCAGTAATTTCCTGAGAATTCACGATAACA
Organism: Hanleya hanleyi; assembly: GCA_036873755.1. Classification (NCBI taxonomy): domain Eukaryota; kingdom Metazoa; phylum Mollusca; class Polyplacophora; order Lepidopleurida; family Hanleyidae; genus Hanleya; species Hanleya hanleyi. The sequence continues at coordinate 5,189 of JAVTVY010042808.1, read as the reverse complement.
AAATTTCATGGGGATATTCAAGATGGCTGCCTTGTGGCCATATTGGATTTTCCAATCGGACCGAAAAAGATATCCTGCACAACTAGACCACAAGGGGAACCTGTGTACCAAATTTGAGAAAGATCCATGCAGTACTTCCTGAGAAATCACAATAACAAATTTTCAAGGGGAAATCCAAGATGGCCACCTGGTGGCTATATAGTATTTTCGAATCAGACCAGAAAAGGTATCTTGCACAACTACACTCCAAGGAGAACCTGTGTACTAAATTTCACAAAGAATAGTAGTTCCTGAGAAATCGCGATAAAGTTTCATAGAGAAATCCAAAATGGCTGTCTGGTGGCCATATTGGATTTTCAAATCGAACCAGAAAAGGTATCTTGCACAACTAGACCACAAGGGGTACCTGTGTACCAAATTTGAGAAAGATCCAGAATTGTTTACGGATGGCACGACGGACGGACGGCCAGACAAAGGACGACGGACCATAGACGAAAAGTGATTTGAACAGCCCACCATTTGTTCTGTGATTGTTTCACTTGACCCACAGGCCAATAGTAGGATAAAAATTTGTTATGGCCGGGTAATCCACCTCCATACCAAAATGTCTAACCGGAAATTTCTATTGACATTACTGGACGAAAAAGTTCTATTTTGGCAATTTTTTGCTGAAATCAAACCTTTATTTTGTCAAATTTATTTGATTCTGGGTAACAAAAATTTCTATATCAACTAACTAAACCAAACATTTTTCAAATGATGGCCTCATGTGTATCATTATGACATGGATATCCGAGATCAATTGACTCCACTGTGAAAACAAAAAAACAAACAAAACAACAAAAGCATGAAAACAGCATCAGCAGATATAGACCATACCCATTTCATTTTCTTGATCCACTCCAAGAAGAAAGCCTCCAATAATCAGCGCACAGCAGCCAATGGCTTTAGCTGAGGTTGTTGTGTTTAAGATCACGTAAGTGAAAATCTGAAAAAGTACATAAACTTGCAATTAATTATGGGCATCGCTGAGGGTTTCGTAAATACAGTGAAACAATGGAATACAGTCAACACTGACCAAAGTCTTTGGTCCACTTTTCCTCCCATAGTGGTAAATGCCTATTCCAAAACCCTGAAAACAACGGAACTGGTCCCCACCGGAACAGACCGTGTTTTTACATGCAAATACGGATGCAGCATGCAACTAACTGTCCAGCAAGCCTGCTATAGATACACAGCGTGCTGATTATGTCGGTCAAGCCTGCCATTGGGAGACAGTGCACGGGTCTAAATTAAAGATGTAATCAGCCTCAAATCTGGGCTGAAATCGATGTCTCTCAAACTCAGCGAAAGTGACAAATGTTACAACAGTTACAAAATGAAACACATTTGACCACAAAAAACTAAACTTGTTTCTACCGTTCACGAGAAAATAGAAGGAATTGATCTTTAGAAATAAACGGCATGGCATGCCGTTTATTTTTCCACGACCTTGTCAACAAGCGTATACACGTGTGGTGCATTCTACCAACGTATGCTGTGCGACATTTACCAAACTGTAGGCCAAGCCATGACGTTATCCCATGGCTGCGGCTGTGCAGCATTCAAATTCGTGAGCATCGCTACGTCATTCATATGTCAAGCAGTGACGTCATTTTCCTCTCCGCGTACAACACACACTCAATGGCGAGACAGTAAATTCAGCCATGAGATGGCGAAAGTACGTAAAACGTCATGTCAATATTTATAAATGTGCAAAAACTGTAACATAAATGATGTGAACTGAATATTGAGACCATCTATTTATTGTCAGTATTGAAGAAAACAGTAATATTGCGACACAATCAATGTTTTGCTTCCTTCCATCAGTGTTGTTGTTAGGTCGGTTTCCCGCTTGCACAACCACCACCATCGGACCATGAGAAAACTGACACACTGTCCAAAACGGCATTTTTGCCTGGTCCCCTGGTTGGTAGGTATATCCAGGTTTCACTGCAGTTTGATTATTGCTTTAATATTTGATGTCATAGAGGATAATCTCCTAATTCATCTCCTCAAGTATAATTAAGAAACACTCAAGTTTTACACCTCTATTCAAATTATTCTAACCGATGAAAATTTGCCAGTGGGTTGCATTAATAATTCGAACATTCTCGACTTTTATAACTGAAACATTGTGCTCCGCCTGATAAATCAAACCCTTTCGGGGTAGCAATTTTAGGGGTGGCAGAATTATACCAGCAGTGCAGACTAGGCCTACACACAAATTTCAACTTTCTGTCAAGGTATATTGAATACACAAGCTCCTAGATTATAGGAGGGTATGGGTCAGGCAAGGCTTAGTTTAGGAGATAAAAAGAGGGTGGGGCTCCATGCCCTAGGGGTGGTAGTGGATGAGTTAATTTTAATTGTAGCATGGCATAAGCTCCAGGAATATGTTCCCGAGGGTTCAGTGTATGAGGTCCCGGAATACTTTAGGGGAAGGGGGGGGGTGATGTATGGCGAGGATTAGTTTACGAGATAGGGGCTGGGGCTTGGTGCCCTGGGGTTGAGGACATGTTCTCGAGGGTAGTGGATCGGTTGAACAAGTCCAGCATGGTATAAGCTCAGGGAATATATGAGGTTAGGGCATCGGGCGAGGCTTAGTTTTAATAGTAGATAGGGGGTAGAACCTGGTGCCCCAGGGGTTGGAACATGTTCTGAGGTCCCATATGTTGAACAACTTTAGTAATCTTTCAGAATATATCACGGTTCATGGGGGCTGAGCTTAGTTCAGGAAACAGTTAGTGAGGCTGCGAAGCTGTGGATAGGGAAAGTCCAAAACTTTACAGGGGGTGGGACATCCTCCCGAGGGTAGTGCATCCATGGGTTGACTATGTGTAGCATGACATAAGCTTCTGGAATATATGAGGGTTTTGGGGCGGGAGGGGGGCGTGGGTAGGGCGGGACTTATTTCAGGAGACATAGGGTGAGGCTGAGGAGCTGTGCACAGGAAAAAATTTCTAAGCCCAAAAAATTTAACAAATCTTTCCAACAGGGACACACATCGTTTACATGCCTTTATTCAGCTTTCCACAGCTGAAGATACAGACTCGATAAAAGCTAATGTTACTGCACTGATGCTTGAATAAAGATTTGATTGCACATGTTCTTTGTTAACTGATTAAAGTTGAATAAAGATTTGATTGCACATGTTCTTTGTTAACTGATTAAAGTTGAATAAAGATTTGATTGCACATGTTCTTTGTTAACTGATTAAAGTTGAATAAAGATTTGATTGCACATGTTCTTTGTTAACTGATTAAAGTTGAATAAAGATTTGATTGCACATGTTCTTTGTTAACTGATTAAAGTTGAAGAAAGATTTGATTGCACATGTTCTTTGTTAACTGATTAAAGTTGAATAAAGATTTGATTGCACATGTTCTTTGTTAACTGATTAAAGTTGAATAAAGATTTGATTGCACATGTTCTTTGTTAACTGATTAAAGTTGAATAAAGATTTGATTGCACATGTATGTTCTTTGTTAACTGATTAAAGTTGAATAAAGATTTGATTGCACATGTTCTTTGTTAACTGATTAAAGTTGAATAAAGATTTGATTGCACATGTTCTTTGTTAACTGATTAAAGTTGAATAAAGATTTGATTGCACATGTTCTTTGTTAACTGATTAAAGTTGAATAAAGATTTGATTGCACATGTTCTTTGTTAACTGATTAAAGTTGAATAAACTTATCTCTAGCTTCACAGGCAACTTTTTGAAAAAAAAAAAAAAAAAAATTGTTTCCTTTCGCACAGACCAAATATGTCCGTCTTCTCTGGAAAACTGATGCAGTACTTTAAAACAATTCCATGAAACCAACAATGTTCTTTTAGTTGTGAGTTAGTACTTGAAGAGTCATGCTTGAAAATACTATTTCCTGCAAATCAAAGAACTGATTGACTCAATGTTGAAGAACGTAATTTTTTCAAAACACGGCGCTATAAATAGTATGTGATAACGCCTGCATGTGAAGATAGACATGTATCTTACTCAGCCGATCAACAAGTGCAGATAATATGTACCAGCCCATACACCCTCATTCAAGTTTAGCTGAAACATGCTAAAATCATTTGGTAAAATCTGTAAAAGTTCATTATCAGACATGTCAGATTCTCAAATACCTTGGTCAAGGAAAGTGAATAAGACTGCGTATTGCTCAAAAGAAGTTGCGACCTTGAGAAGGACAAATATTTGTGTAACTGGGTTTAGCAACTATCATGCAAGATGCATCGCCGGAGCACTAGGAAATGTAACACCCTCCCACCCCTCCAAGCAGTCTTAGAATACATCATGCCAGTCTCATTACAAACACAGATGTTGATCTGTTGTATGCCAGAAATGTTTTACCGAATATGTATAATAAAGGCCTGTTCACGTGCTTCAATATTTTTATCTTATAAACCACTCTATTGATAACTAAATTAATATATACACACTCGACTCTGAAGATAACCTTGAAAAAAAATTTGTTAACGGAAAAATAGAGCCCATGTATATGCATCTTTATACACATGTTGACTTCTCCGTTCACACTTCGAATTGGCCTGGATATATTAGCCCCCCGCCCCTCAGCTCCGTTCAAAATAATTTATAAATAGATACAAAACGTTATTGACCGCCAAACCATTCGAAATTTGAAATTGAATTGAATTGGCTGTCCTATGTATAAATCCAGTCACCCCAACCATTTATAGTAGGAGGAATGACATAACTATACAGTACTGAGAGAAGACATCACCCAGCACATCATCTTTGGGTCAATTCCGATTGACTCGTTTCTGGTTTGTAGAATATTTACTCCCAGATGTGAATGCTTTCAGTGGTCCAATCTATCAAGGCCAATTTGAAATTTGAAAGGAAAAGTCAATTTGTGTGTGAAGATGATACATACGGAACAGAGTGGGGCATATACTGACCAGTTACCATGGTTACAAGAGACATTTGTTTTGGTCTAACAGTAATACAACATTTGATGGTACATACCACATTGAACACAGTTGTTAGAGATCGTCCCATGAAATAGAATGCTACCCCGAGATACTTCAGACAGAGATTGTTGAATGTGATCATACTGACAAATACCAGAGACAGAGGCAGAACCTGAAATATATCCAAAACAAAATCATCAATATTCAAGGCAGAT
>JAVTVY010042807.1:0-18986 GCA_036873755.1 Hanleya hanleyi | reverse complement strand
CAAGCGCATCTTCAAGACGGGTCGCAAGCCGGTGTATTGGCAAACCGACTAAGGCTGGGAATTCCTCAACAGACCCTTTCAACAGTTTCTGAAAGTTGAGAAGGTCTTCTTCTTTCACACGTACAACGAGACGAAGGCTTCCGTTGTGGAAAGGTTCAATTGGATGTTCAAAGGCCGCATGTATAACTATTTTACCTACAAGAATACAAGGCGGTACAGCGATGTTCTCCTCCAGCTGGTGGAGGGTAACAATCGAGCCTGTCACCGAAGTAAACAGACAGCACCCATCACCGTTACCAAACGCAATGAAGCTCAAGTACCACTTGTCATGTACACCATATTCAAGATCGGCGACCCTGTGCGCATCAATAAAGTCAAGGGCAAGTTCGAGAAGAGTTACCTCCCCAACTGGAGCGATGAGCACTTTGTGATCAAACGGCGCGTACCCCGACAGCCGCGTATCTATGAACTGGAATATCTTCAAGGGGGACCATTGCTAGCTAGGGACGTTTTACGACGTACAGTTACAGCCCGTGATGAAAACAGCACAAGATTATTACACTGTGGAACGCATCCCGAAAACGGAGCGACGTCGCGGTAAGACGGTGCATCTCGTGAAATGACAAGGGTGGCCCAGCTCTTTCAATTCCTGAGTCCCGGCCAACCAGGTGGAACGGCTAGAAAGCCAGGAATCACAGTCGGTAGCATTCATTCTACGCTCGATCATGAACACAGTGCTATGGACAAACAGCGACCGCCTCTGAAGATAACGTTTCCCAAAGCGCGCAAAGCGCAAGTGGACCTTGTGGTGACACTGCTAACCCTGTTGGGCATTTTATACGGAGGTGTGTTTTACGACGTCGTGTACCTCATCTCTCTACTTAACCAACCCAATTCACATAAACTACTATGTGAGTGCCAGTCAAACTCGTGATCGAAACGAGCCCATTCATCACCACCACAGCGGGTATACAGTCCACATCAACATCGAGCTTCCCACACTATTATAGTGCCCACTACGTCTGAAAACCCACCGGATGTCATCACCCACAGCGTACCGACAATGGCGACCAACGTTGACTCACCGACGGCACCGGTTCACTCGTACCAAATTTACAAGAGCGGGTTATCACGACAGCGGATACACCTCCAGCAATGGACCCGAGGTGGCAACGTCCCTTCACCTGCCTCATCGCAGGACCAACGGGCTCAAGCAAAACAGACTTCGTCTAGAAACTCCTTCAATACGCCGACAACATGATTACACCACCCATTGCCCGGGTCGTGTGGCGTTACGGAGAATGACAGGCGGCGTATGCAGCAATGCCCAACATCACGTTCGTGGAAGGGCTACCCAACCTGGCTGATTTGGAACCGGACACCTTCGTGGTTCTGGATGATCTCATGGCGGAGACCGGCGCTCGGGTCACCCAACTCTTCACCAAAGGCAAAGAACATCGGAACATCAGCATAAATTACAAGCGTCTGGTCCGTCATTCATAATTCAGCCGTTGTCCATAAACCCTACCTGGGCTGGAGGGGGCCGAAATGAACCCCCTCCCCCCTACCCAACTTTCTGCGCTATCTCAGGAACGACAAACAATAGAGAGCTGAAACTCCGTGACTTTATAGTTTGTCATATTAGGGTCATTTTGGATCATGGGTAAATTCAAGTTGGGGGTCATGTGGGGTCCCAGAAAAGTGATGTTTTTGTCACATTTCTTCAAAATTTCTGCTTTTCTGCGATGAAATGTCGGTAAAAACTATTTTATTTCACATCACATCAATATTTACTAATTTATCATGCTGTTTTTGCGGGGAAATTGCCTAAACAAAAAATTCGAAAAATCTGACAGAAAAATCGACCAAAAAATGCTGCTTTTGAAAATAACACCACTGTGACGTCATTATAGCGGCCATTTTTTTTACATTTTCTGGTAGAGTTTGACCCAAGGGTATAGTGTGGTAAGTTTCAGCCCCACGTCCAAAATCCAAATGCCCACTACCTGGTGGTTATCAAAAACACGAGATACCACTTAACTGCTGCACTTAGCGAGACAGATGTACCCCGATCGCACACGGTTTGCATTGGAAGCTTTTAAAGATTCGACAACCCCTCAACTCGGGTATATGCTCTTTGACATGTAGCGAGCCACCCCCTACCACCATCGACTACGGACTTCCCGGAGAGACCCACCACGTGTACATGCAAAAATAATGTAAACACACCAACAGTGGCCACCATCCTTGTTCATGTTGTCGTTATAAAAAAAGGCAGGGTTGTCCGGCATTAGTTGTACATGATGTCTGTATGAGTACGGCAACACGCGCCGACGCTCCATGTATTGAAGACGGCTCCACCCGAGTTGGTCCGAACCATTTTTCGCGGCGTGGACCCTGGCCTTGTACACTGTCTTTGCGAGATCGGGTACAACCTGTTAAAAGGCAACGTATCACTGACTCCGGCTCAGAAGACAAAGTTGGTCAAGCATAAGACAGGTCTCCGAACCCTGGTCAGAAAAAAGTCTCTCAAGCTAAGAAGAAAAAGGTTTTACAGAAAGGTGGCTTTTTCGTGGCAATCTTAGCACGGTTGGCCGCTTCGGTGTTGGGTCCGATATTGGGCGGACTGCTACGCCGACAATGAACCACACGAAAAAATGGTCTTCGTCGAACCACGTTTTCTCCAAAGCCTCCAATCACAGTACCCCATACCCTCTACCGCCAGAACGTTGAACACATTCGATGAAGAGATGCGTCATATCTTACAACGACCGGGGTTAACCGACAGTGAGAAAATACAACGGTACAATGAGACGCTTCAGCGATACATGACCTTCATGGACCAATACAAAATCCTCTCTACCCCAGCACCACCACCACCACCACGCGACACACCGGCGACCTCAGCACCGCTCCAACAGACGGTCACGGCGTTACCAGCAGTCCTACAGTGGGTCGAGGGCTAAGTCTTAAAGAGTGTACCTGCATCGGCCTGGTATTACAACGGGTGAGAGACAACCCTAACATGACTTGGAATGATAAAGGCAAACTACTGGTACAGAACCAGGTGGTCCCCGGTACCCACATGGCGGATTCAGCGAATACAAGCGTCTAGTCCGTCATTCATAACTCAGCCGTCGTCCATTAAAGAATATCCGCGTCCATAATCCAAAGACCTATTCCATATCCATATAACAGTATTAGCACCAAATTCAAAAAAGACAATCATAGTATACATAAACATAGGCTAGTTTCCTGCAAGAGAGAAGCGGTCAACAGTTTTCAATGATGCCGACAAGACATCATGATGTTCCAAAAATATAAAATCCGTATCGCTGATCAGTATTCTTAATTAATGACTTAATGCGTCAACGCAGGTCACACACGGATCCTCAAGGATGGGAGGTCTTTGCTCAAGGCTTGAAAGACACGCATGTACCACAGGAATTGGTGGGGAATCCCCACCGCTGGGCTTGGATGAAGCGGGCCATACAACAGCAATGGGCGATGAACGCACCTCGCAAGTCACAACGATAGACACAACCACCACGGACTTGGGAAGCCGAGTGGTAACCGGAGACACCACCCAGTACACCACAACGGCGGGCACCTTCTTTTCATCCCTTTAAAAACCTACCCCTAAATCAACATCTATGACACGTAGCAAGTCACCGCGACGATCACGACGTCGGGCACATGCGCCCAAGGCCTGGGACAACTATTACAACCGGGAGAGGTGTCAGGAAAGCTCAGTCGCCATGCTTTACCTCACACTCACCAGTAACAGCTCGGCAGCCGTATTTTCGAGCAATACCTTAACTCGCTACGAAACACAGTTACCCTAACCCTTGCGTTGGGAATTTGGTTTGGTAGATATCCAGTACGTGGCACTACGTGAAAGAAGACGTGATGTGGTATCGGATCACGTACTTGAGCAAGACGTATCTCTTTGTACTCCCTCAAGACCAATACCACACCCCCAACGTGTTGATCAAGGCGTTGTGTAATGTCATGGAGGGTAAGATCGGTCGCCGGGTGGGTAACAAGACAGAACCCCTTCCGTTCAAAGATTCCGTTTTCCCGTCGTTTAACGAATACTGTCAGTTGAGGTTGGCTGCCAACGTGGGTATAGAATTCAACCGCGTCCTAAAACAACTGTTAGGACTGTGTGCTAATGTATACGCGGGTCTTACCGAAGTAGGCTTCACCGCCGAGTCCACCTACAGTACAATGGACATGCGTGGTGGTTTGTTTGGGCTGTATATCTAGTCAGACGTGGTCGGTGGACACATTGCCGGAGACAGCAACGTACCTCTACTACGCGTCTGCCCGGTGAAAGAGAAGTACGGTGATCAAGTTACCCACACTACATCGGTTGTCTACCGGTCGGTCAAATCGATGTTAGATCCATCATCATCGATATAAGAGACGATACCGGTCGACCGATTGCATTCGAGCGTGGGAAAGTGGCGCTGACAATTTATTTCCGTCAAGTCCGAGTGGTCCACTTCGCATAGTGAAGGGTGGCGTCAAGCACAGGAAAAACAAGCTGTACGAGGCGGTCTACAAGTCATGGGGGATACATTCAGTGGTGTACCGGTTCAAAAGGCTGCCAAACGTCGAGCTGCATAATCCCTACGTGTCTTGTTCTCAAAGCATAAAAGACCTGTGGTCCCTAGACAACACACCAGTCGACGGCTGAACAAGCGACAACGCACATCGAAGAAGCGATGACAGCACCGTTGTTCTACCGAAATACCCCAGGCAAGATGGGGGTGGGTCCTGATAACCTTGAATGGACGGAGAGATTGGCATTCACGGCGCAGTCACTCGGTCGATATGATTTGACGTCTGCATGCAGACTTATTCATGCAGGATCGCTACCTCTTGAACGGGGTACTTGTCAAAATACGACTGATGCGTGCAACGCCTGGGTTTGCCTTGATGTCCCCAAATGACGATATCGAGTATAACATTGTCATCCAAGAGGCCAGTCTGTTTGTACGCAAATTGAAACCGAGCCCGGGTGTACAGTTGGGTCACATCAGAGCCGTGGAGGAAACAGCCCACTACCTCATCCGGCGAGTACAAACCAAAGTGTTTTCCGTCTCTAAATGTAATTGGGCTAAGTAACATGAAACACGCAAGTCAGGGTATTATAGTACAGCAGATGGAGGGGCGTTAAAAAAAGCGAAATGCGAAATACTGAAACACGGACTATACACTCCTGTATCTAAATACACTGACATGAACCTCGCAAGCTAGAGTATTTAGGTATAAAATGCATAATCTCATATCCGCACATTTTCCTGTCTCATCAATTAACATTGTATGGTTCTTTCAAAACTTGGAATGTCAAAAATACAGAAACGCGGCCTTTACACTAATCATATTAAAATGAAACACACAAGCCAGGGTATTGAATGAGATCTTACATTATTTATTCAAGAACAACAATAAAAACAACAACGTGAAAACTGTAGCCCAGAACGGGACTTGTACACTGAAATGGACTGCGGCCCAGTCATACACCAGTACATCTCGATCAGTAGCTTGAGGGTACGCATCAAACATCTGTACGATGGTAAGTCGAGTTCGACCGCGGCATCGATTGTAGAGGTAAAACAGGCAGTACTGGCCGCACACCCTACTGTTCAGGCCTTGTCACTTTTGACTGTTCAAACTCCAGGTCTGGGTCCCTTGATACATGAAGGCTGTTAAATCGAGATGGAGGGGTGGCAGGCTGTACGGATCGAAATATTTGCCCTGCTGTTCTGTCCAGTACACGGCCACCCAATGTTGACCTGAACCATCCATCGGGTCCGTGTTGGGGACGTATGCGGCAGGATACACACGGTCTAACAGGAACACAGCGTCCATGGCGCAATCACACAGGACGTTACGGCTTTTATCTATTTGAATAATGTTGTCAAGCTCAGCGTAGCAAATCACGTTGACCTTTCGCGGTAGAAGCGTCCCGAAATGGAGTTCCAAGCGTAAGTTGCCTTTCTTGACGAGAGTCAGCTGATTGTCGTTGTCTAAGGTGGGTGTGAGATCGAAACAGAAAAATGTGTACCCTTTCCCGAAATCTTCTCGACTAATTATATTTCCGTCGTCCTGGTTGATTTCTCCGATCGCTGCAAAGAGGATCAGACAGCTCCGGATGTAATTCCCCGTCCCAAACTTGGGTTGCAGGGGGCGTGCTGGGACCTGTTGTCCGTCCACATGCAGGGCCACGAAATTGGTCTTGAACGATTTTAGGTTGAACGGATTCTTCGTGATCGCAAAATGATAACTGACGTTCTCTAAACAGGTGATGGTAAATCCACCAGAAAATGTTATCTTGGTTGGCAATCATATTACCTTTAGGGACGGAAAACACTTTGGCTTGTACTCGCCGGATGGGGTATTGGGCTGTTTTTTCTCCAAGGCTCTGATGTGACCCAACTGTACACCGGGCTCGGTTTTCACTTTGCGTACAAACAGACTGGTGTCTTGGATGACAATGTTATACTCGATATCGTCATTTGGAGACATCATGGCACCAGTCGTATTTTGACAAGTACCCCGTTCAAGAGGTAGCGTTCCTGCATGAATAAGTCTCCATGCAGACGTCAAATCATATCGACCGACTGACTCTGGGCCGTGAATGCCAAGCTCTCCGTCCATTCAAGGTTATCAGGACCCGCTCCCATCTTGCCTGTGGTGTTTCGGTAGAACAACTGTGCTGTCAAGTACGACTGTTTAGCGTCAAACCCGTAGGATAACAGTGTTTCGATGTAGGCCCAGTGCGGGTACGTGTTCGTCGACACACAAGTTTATCGGATCGGGAAACTAACGGCACCATTTGTAGCACTCTATGAGAAAAGTATATGTATCAAATATGAGGCTCATATCTTCGATTGAATGGCCGTTTAAGTCATTTCCTTGTTCATTTCCTTATTCAGAACAGCGCTCCCTGGTGTAGGATTGGGAACCTAGTGGCTCCATTTTGTAGCACTCTATGAGTATAGTGTATGTGTCAAATATGGGGGCTCAACTTTCGTGTAATGGCCGTATAGGCCATTTCCTTATTCAGGACAGCACTCCATGCTGTTACATCGGGAAACTAGTCGCACCATATTGTAGCACTCTATGAGCATAGTGTATGTGCCAAATGTGGGGGCTCAACTCCTCGATTTAATGGCCGTATAAGCCATTTCCTTATTCATTTCCTCACTCAGAACAGCGCCCTCTTGTTGTCACATCGAGAAACCAGTAGCACCACTTTGTAGCACGCTATAGGTATTGTATATGTACCAAATATGGGATGTCAACTCTTTGATTTAATGGCCGTGTGGGCCATTTCGGTATTCATTTCCTTATTCAGAACAGCGCTCCCTGGTGTCGGATCGGGAAACCAGTGACATCGTTTTGTAGCACACTATAAGTATATTATATGTACCAAATATGGAGGCTCAACTCCTAGATTTAATGGCCACATAGGCCATTTCATTATTCATTTCCTTATTCAGAACAGCGCCCTCTGGTGTCGAATCGGGAAACTAGTTCAACAAATTTGTAGCAGTCTATGAGTATAGTCCATGTACCAAATATGAGAACTCAGCTCTTTGATTTAATGGCCATATACGCCATTTCCTTATTGATTTCTTTATTCAGAGCAGCGCACCCTGGTATCGGATCGGGAACCTAGTGGTACCAATTTCAAGCACTCTATGTGTATAGTATATATGCCAAATATGGAGACTCAACTCCTCGATTTAATGGCCGTATAAGCCATTTCCTTATTCAGAACAGCGCCCTCTGGTGTCGGATCGGGAAACTAGTGGAACAGATTTGTAGCACTCTGTGAGTATAGTATATGTACCAAATACAGGAGCTCAACTCTTTGATTTAATGGCCGTATAAGCCATTTCCTTATTCATTTCCTTATTCATCTCCTAATTCAGAACAGCCCCCCCCCCCTTGTGTCGGATCGGGAACCTAGTGGCACCATTTTGTAGCACTCTATGAGTATAGTATATGTACCAAATATGGAGGCTCAACTCCTAGATTTAATGGCCGTGTAGGCCATTTCCTTATTCATTACCTTATTCAGAGACTCAGAGCTCTCTGGTGTCGGATCGGAAAACTAGTGGCACAAATTTGTAGCATTCTGTGGGTATAGTCAATGTAAAAGATATTGTAGCTCAACCTTTTGATTTAATGGCCGTAAGAGCCATTTCCTTATTCATTTGCTTATTCAGAACAGATTAAAATGAACAAACTTTAGTATAGACATTGTCATGTGAATGTTTTCTTTTTTGTCCACTGATGAGTTGACTATATATATAAGTAACCTTCATTCCTCAAAGAATCGCCGACGACGATACATAACAATGAAAAGAGACGAAAGTGAAGATTTTTCAATCGATATTCGGTCCGCTTCCATCAGCATTTCCTTGAATTTTTTGTGCGTGCTCAATTTTGTGAATACCTTATCATCCTGAAGATATCGTCAGATTTTTAAACAAAAATATGTTAAGTGCTACTTAAATTGCCTTAGTATGAATAAAACATATTCGCTTCCACGCCAGCTCAGTTTTTTTACAGAGCGTCTCGTATTGCTCAACACCCTACGGTGGAGCTGTGTAGGCCTTCGTACTGGTCGTCAATGCACAAATCAGGTTACTCGAAATTTTGGTAATCTGATCCTCTATATGCTGGTATCTGTTATATGATAATATGCCAATTATATAGGTCACCAGAGGTCAAAAGGTCACGAAATCTGACCCCTGTCTAAAACGTGACCACCTGTAGGAAAACTCGCTGCAGATATCATACCAAATGGGACTTTCTTAACCTAAATGGGTTGAAATGGAAGCCGAGAAGTACCCAAGTCTATAATATGTCTAAACAAGTGGAGTTCACCAGGGCGTTGAAGCGCTAAGCTAAGCGCTGATGGGCGTTACTGTCTATAAATGCAAGCGTATTCCCAAAACACGCAGTCGACGTTCAAGCGTCAACATGGCTTATACTTGCTCTAAGTGCGAACGATACGATTTGATGCGACACGAGAGAAATATACATGGGATTGAAGACTCCGAGGCACAAGAACCCGATACAGAGAGTGATGAGAGTCCATCGAATGATACCGAAACAGAGATTGCTGAGAGTCTATCCACTGATACCGAAACAGAGATTGCTGAGAGTTTATCTAGTGATACGGAGAGCTTGACCTCAGATAGTCAGCGTACACCCAAGGAAAGTGAGGCAGAACCTACCTTTTGGGATTGTATTGTGAGAGCAGCTATCAATAGTCACGCTGCAGCAATCGAGGACGCCGGAAAGGATAACTTACAGCAGCCAAATGCGCCTCGGCATCAGGAAAACAGCCATGGCGATCTATGAACAGTATACCTTACTATCGCTTGACATGAAAGGCGACCCCACGCACAGGTCCATCATGAAAACCAAGCGTCACTTGGAAGAGGATATGGGACTACCACCCACCGAGGCCCTGGAAAATGCGATCAGGATGCGCAAACAACTCTTTCAGGACATGCTGCCTCAGTGGTATCCTGAACTGCCCGACGATGGGCTGATGGGGCCAAAATGGTCCAAATGAACTCCCAGAGTGAGAGAATGAGTGAGTGAATGAGGCATGTCCAACGCCCGTCTTAACGCATGGACGCACTAACGATGGTGAGTGAATGAATGAGTGAGTTTAGGAGTAGTAGCCAAATTGGATATTTTGGGGGTTTGAAGGAAGGTGTTTGGGGTAGAAATGGATCATTCTGGATCCGAATGCGTTGTTTGAAGTGGCATCTTGTAGCAACACCCGCCAACGCCAAGCTCAACGCTTTTAACGCCCTGGTGAATTAGCACAAAAGCTCTGATTTTCATGGAATTGTCACTAATTCATTGGAAAAGCAGTGACGCCCGTCAACGCCATTCATTACGCCTTAACAACAACAACAACAAGGATGATAGATGAGAGAAGAACAACAACAACAGCCGCGTTGGACATGTTTACAATTCAAGAAGACTCTTGTTCGATCAGAGGCCGCCATTTGGCGCTGCATCCTTCATATTCTCGGCTGCTTTTGTCCAATCATAAGCCGTCCTTTGAGAAAGTTCCATCTTTGCCCGGTGTGACCTAAGCATCATCGGGCAGTTCAGGATACCACTGAGGCAGCATGTCCTGAAAGAGTTGTTTGCGCATTCTGATCGCATTTTCCAGGGCCTTGGTGGGTGGTAGCCCCATATCCTCTTCCAAGTGACGCTTAGTCTTCATGATGGACCTGTGGGTGGGGTCGCCTTTCATTTCAAGCGGTAGTAAGGTATACTCTGCGGTAGTAGGGGATACTCTTCATAAATCGCCATGGCTGTTGATGCAGGGGCGCATTTTGGTGTATGCCTGTTGTAAGTTAATCCTGTCCGGCGTTCTCGATTGCAGCAGAGTGAATATTGATAGCTGCTCTCACAATACGATCCAAGAAGCTAGGTACTGCCTCACTTTCCTCGGACGGAGGCTGATTATCTGAGGTCAAGCTCTCCGTATCACTAGATAGAATCTCAGCAATCTCTGTTTCGGTATCAGTCAATGGACTCTCATCAGTCTCTGTATCGGCTTCTTGTGCCCCGGGGTCTTCAATCCCATGTATATTTTTCTCGTGTCGCATTATATCTTAACGTCTGGTGAACGTTCGTTCGCACTTAGAGCAAGTATAAGCCATGTTGACGGCTGAATGTCGACTGTGCGTGTTTTGGGAATAAAATTGCTCTTATAGACGGTAACGCTCATCAACGCTTAGCTTAACGCTTCAACGACCTGATGAACTAGCTCAGAGGCTCTGATTTTCATGGAATTGCCACCAATACATCGAAATGCAGTGACGCCCATCAAAGCCCGTCGTTACGACTTAACACCCGTCTCAACGCCTTAACGCCCTATCTGTACGCCTTAACGCCCGTCTCAGCGCCTTAACGAGCGATAAAGGGGATTTGGAGGATGATTGACCTTTGATCCCTGCGGACACCCATACCTGGTGCACTCGCACTCCGGTTAACCCTTTGCCCTACGGGTTATACGGTACAGGGTGCCCCAGCGATGTCTCTGATACTCTATACTTGAAACTGGTGGCAATGTAAATACCTTGTAATATGAAAGTCCCAAGTAAAAATGTGGAAAATTAATAATTGAGAATCTTTGACCTTGACCTCTGGTGACATAATTACCTCAAAATGTAGCTTAACTAATCCCTGAATAGACCTAAGACATGGCCATCAGCATCTGGAGTAGCCATTGTATATGCAACTAATTTCAAGCTGTCTAACTTCATACAATTTTGCCTGGTTTTAGCGCAATAAAAAGACCATTTTTGAAAATGCATCAAAAACAGTTCTGTGCCACAGTCCAAATAATAATAAACTCCACTTGTTTAGACTTATTTTAGACTTGGGTACTTCTTGGCTTCCATTTGAACCCATTTAGGTTAAGAAGGTCCCATTGGTATGGTATCTGCAGCGAGTTTTCCTACAGGTGGTCACGTTTTAGACAGGGTTCAGATTTCGTGACCTTTTGACCTCTGGTGACCTACATAAGTGAAATATTAGCATTTAACCGATACCAACATACAGAGGATCAGATTACCAACATTTCGAGTGGCCGAATGTCACTATATCACCATTACTTGCAAAGTTATTTAACTTTATATTTCCCCTACCCCCAAATCTGGTCCCTCAGATTGGACATGGGTGTTCGTCTTTAAGAGGTGATTACTACCACTAAGCTGTGTGTCCTGGATTGCTTTCAAAGTTTTTATACATCTAAGGATATAGGACTTTCAAAAAAACATAATGAGAATTTGCCACCCCAGGTGGTACCAATTGATGAAATTTTGGGGTCTAGCTCATGGACTAATAAAAGGATTTCCGCGTCAATAATTCAAAAAATCTATTTCATACGACAGTTGGCACCAATTCCAAATATGTATGAAATAAAAATAATTAAAAAACAACAATTGATTTCCTACAAGATGGAAGGACACTTAAACACTCCCTAAAATATTCTGACATTTGAGGTAATGATCTGATCGTTGTGATTTATCAAGTTAATTGGGCGGTCAAGGGCGTAGGCAACGCGGGCCAGGGGAGAGGGGAGTAAGTTCAATTGTTGATGCTTTATAGCTCAAATACTCACAGTGAGTGCCAATTTACCATCACGATCAAATGGGTAGTAATTGTGCACCCCTTTTGGCTGACATAGATCTGTTTTTCTATGAATATTATCAGTCAGAGCTCGTTCCTTCTCATTCAGCAAACGCTATATAGACGATCTTCTCGATATGCATACATAGCATGCGAGCGTAGCATGCTAGATCTATGGTGTTACGTTTCGTAACTTGTGTCTAATTTCGCTTAACCCGGGGCTAGGGCCCGTATGAACCCATGTACCCATCATGATTCTCATGGTGTTCATATGAACAGTCGCAATCAAAGTGTGCCTGAGATACATCATCCTCTAGATGACGACTTTACAACGAATAGCATATAGATTAAGAATACTGATCAGCGATACGGATTTGATATTTTTGGAACATCATGATGTCTTGACGACATCGTATCTTGCATGTTTATGTATACTATGATCGTTTTGGTGCTAACGTCGCTTTCAACATTATTTCAGTCATATCGCGACGAACCAAGTAAGCATCACCCAGTCAAGTTTTTGCCAGTATCGTAACATGTGGCCAATTTTCAGTGATGTCATATCCAGACCCGTCAAACTAATGCTGTTATATGAAATAGGTCTTTGGATTATGAACGCGGAGATTCTTTAATGGACGACGGCTAAATAATAAATGACGGACCAGACGCTTGTAGTAAAATTCCTGAGTTGAGAGTGGGAAACTCTCCTTTCAGTTTCACCCCAACTGGAGCCCCCCTTCCCCACCTCCCACTTGGCATCTTGTCTAGGGCCTTATTAGATGTTACAGTAAACGAGTGATATTTTTGCTATTCGCTGTAGCCACTGTTTGCTTCCTGTTTCATGTGGAGTGTTGATACGCGAATCGTTGTATATATAGGTAGTAGTAGACGCCAAACTCGCTCAAAGTCAACTCGTTTACCAACTAATCCGCGGAGAGAGCGAACACGGGAAAGTGATTCGACCTGGGAGTCACATGAAACAGGCCCGAGATACACTAGGAGACCAGTTCGAAGACCAGCCCCTGAACGACCCACAACTAATCGAGGAAGAAGACCATATCGGCATACCGCTTCACCGAGTTCCAATCCTGTACCTCCAGGTGTCAATCATCTGGACCACCCAAGAGGCACGGTGTTTATTGGACAATTCAGGAATGGATCAGTCAATTCAAATAACACTGAACAATCCTATTCTGACAATAATCGTTTTTTAGGGAACCGCGGTCCACGGAAGAGGAACCGGTATCAAAACAACCGGTTCCTAAGGATTAATTTATCTTCATTAACCTTAACTGATGAGCAAATTAATATACTCAAGCTGGGCCCCTGCGCCAAATCCGGATGATCTCTCCAAAGATATCCGAGCTTTTAGCAAAAAGCTTAGAATGCGCGAATTAATGCATAACTCCAGTAATTATGATGATGAATCATTAGTTAGAAATTTGTCTACTTTTCGACCCCGTACCAGCGATGATGATCACTTGGAATTATTCATAGACAATTTGAATAACATCCCGTTAACATCTTCATCGAATACGCGGTCCAACATATCATCACACCAGAAATCTGCTATCAAGAATCTTTTATCAAACCCGGATTTAATTATCAAAGAGGCTGATAAAGGTAAAGCCGTTGTCATAATGGATAGAGATTATTATAAAGAGAAAATTCTGGAAATGATTAACGACAAAAACACATACAAGGAAGAAGATTCTAACCCAGACAACCAAATATTAACGAATCTTCGCAAACTTGTTAGGAAGCACGAAACCATTTTAACTAAAAAGGAAATAGGTTATTTGACCAAATTTGAATCTAATAGCAGTAACTTTTACGGTCTCCCTAAGATTCACAAGTCTGAAGAAATAAAACAGGCTATCCAAGTTCAAAAATCGGAACACGTTACAATTCCCCGTCCCCGTGACCTTAAATTCAGACCTATTATAGCCGGACCATCTTCCCCGACTCAAAGAATAAGCCATTTAACAGATATCCTTCTCCGACCTTTTATCAACCATGTCAAAAGTTATGTAAGAGATAGTTTGGATTTCTTAAACGGCCTACCAGATCAGGTGAATTCTGAAACTAAAATGGCTACATTTGATGTAAATAGTCTATACAGTAACATTCCGCATAGCCTAGGCCTTGAAGCCGTCAAGTACTGGCTCGATAATTTTCCTGCAACGCTCCATAGTCGTTTTAAGAAGGATTTTATCTTAGATAGCTTGGAATTCATTTTGAACAACAACTCGTTCTGTTTTAATGATCGTTTCTACAGGCAAGTCCTTGGTACGGCCATGGGAACCAAAGTGGCACCTGTTTACGCAACTCTGGTTATGGGTTACCTGGAACTGACCCTATATGCCAAGATAAACACCTCTTATGGAGATAATTTTGGCCAGATATTCAAAGAAAACTGGCGTAGATATCTTGACGATTGCTTCATTTTTTGGCCCCTTGAAAATGGTTCACTTGAGTCATTGCATGACATTCTGAATTCCCTTCATCCTCAGATTTCTTTCACTATGGAAACAAGTGACGAGAGCATTCCATTTTTAGAGATTCTTATTTTGAAATCTGAGGAAACTATAACCACAGACATCTACAGGAAACCAACGGACACACAACTATATCTCCACTTCCACTCCAACCATCCCAGACACACCAGAGAAAATATTCCCTACACTTTGGCACGCCGAATCTGCACTATCGTGTTAGATCCCAGTATTCGGGCGCTACGGCTAACTGAGCTGAAAACCTCTTTAATCTCTCGAGGTTACCCAGAGGGCCTTATTGATAAGGGAATAAGGAAGGCATCTGCCCAGCCCGTAAGCGAACTTCGTCAGTCATCTGCTAAAGCCACAAACGGAAATGTTATAACTCTCGTCACTACACACAACCCGAATAATAATAACATTTTCCCGATAGTGCTAAACACGTTACCTATTCTAAACAATAGTGCTAAAATGAAAGATATTGTTAACAATTCATCTTTTATTAATAGCAAGAGACAAGCCCCAAATCTTAAGAATATTCTTACAAAAGCTCGTTTTTCGGAAAGCCAGTTAGATGCACGGGTCGCGAAATGTAACCGATCGAAATGTGGCGCATGCATCCATATACTAGAAGGACCTAGCATTAAATTCAATGACACAAATTCTGTGTTTGAGGTTAAATTCAACATTTCATGTGACAGTAAATATGTTGTATACGCACTGATTTGTCAGGGTTGTGGAAAACAGTATATCGGTCAAACCACAGATTTAAGATCTAGATTAACTGTTCACAGGCAACAGATTAATAATGAAAACCATTGCCATCTCCCTGTCAGCCGACACATCAGACAGTGTGCCATACATTTGACCCCTTCTTTTAAAGTTTTCCCTTTTTACAAAGTACTAAATGAGAATCGAGCCTTATTGGATGTTAAAGAAACGATGTTTATAGAAAGGTATGGTTCCGAATTAAACGGATCACATAGACCTTGAATATATTTGTTATTTTGTTTGTTTAACAACTTTGTGAAATTAGATTTCATGCAATACATGTACGTATTTATCAAACTGTTGAAGCATGTCATATCCTGAAAATACCCACCTCTGCTTCGCAGACCAATTGATTTTGATTGTTGTTTACTGCATGTATTGTACTCGTTTGAATTATCCCTTTTAATCTCTCTTTTCATGTTTATTGTGACCAACTGTTACTATTAATGTCAGCATGTTATCAAGTCACTGCTTGCTTAAGCCAGGCACGTCGTCTAGCGACCGTTGTGCCCTGTATTTGTATATATACCAGTCTGTCATTTGAAAACAGTATTCCTTGAAAAGAACATTACGTTCGAAACTGCAGTCGGAATATAATGATGTAGAAAGTTGAGAAGGTTTTTTCGTTATTTTTCTTAGGTAGTAGTCTATAGAAGAGCCAAGGCATCTGAAATTAAACAGTAGGCTGGTTTATTATATGCCAAACAGCAACCGTGTTTTGAGAGAACCCCCATAGAACTATATATTTTCTGAAAGAGTAGACTCTTGCCATGAAGCTGAGACAGATGTAAACATAGCTGACCGAAATCAGGGTCCCCATAACCCCTACTGAACATGCCCCAAACTTCAGGAAAATCCTCTAAATTTGGCCCAAAATAGATCATATTCTCTCCCCATCACAGAAAAACTTGACAATCGATTGCTTTGAAACTCACCGACACTGTGCCCAGTCGAAGGATCAACAAAAATTGGCAAAGAAAATCGGGGGTCGCCCACGAGGATTTCAAGCTCATTTCCCCACTGCAAAATATACCATGTGCTCGCAAGCAGAAAAAGGCCCCAATTTACAGCCACACTTTCGCACTTCCATCTTCATAGAGAAGCATTGGCCAATCTAACTGGCAAAATACCATGTATTGATCTGAAGCAAATCAACCAGTCAACTGAATGATATTACAAATATTAATAAACAATAAGCCAATAAAAATTCTCATGGGGTCAAACCTGGTGGAATATTAACTTCAAAGATTTTGAGGGGGACCAAAAATCCGCAACTGTGGACTGAGCCCTTTAAGTGAAGGGTACTTTTTGTTGATTTTTTGTTATCTACTCCTTTCAATCTATGGGTCTGTACAAGTATAATGGTATATGACAGTCAATGGTTGAAAGTCATATTAAGATAAAACAGAGCCACAGCTTTCCCCCTACCCCATTCATATTTTGACAGTTTTTGCGACGCTATTTTGTCAGGCTGGACCGCTATGTCAAATTTGAATATATTTGACTGAAAATTTTGCATTCAGTACTAATATTGTTTACTATTATGTTGAACACAATTCAAAACAATGATATTCACACCCAACACAGGACTGGAATTATGCAACCAGCACAGGAGCTTGGGCTAGAAGGGGGGGGAGGGGTGGATAACTCTTAGCATGACAGGGGAATATCTGTTACATTGTGTATAGTATTGCCATCTCCAATGCTGGTTTTATGGGACGGGGTGGGGGTCGGGGTGGGGGGGTAGGGCTGTTTTAATGGTCCCAGAGGAATTATTCTGTGACACTAAAGCTTCTGGGAAATTCCTGGGACAATTGGCACCCCCCTCCCGATAAAACACCAACATTGATGTTGGCAATTCTACACATCTTGTAACAGATATTTTCTGGCCATGCTAAGAGTTACCCCTCCCCCTTTTCTAGTCCAAGCCCCTGTGCTGGTTCAATAATTTCAGTCCTGTCTTGGGTGTGAATAGCATTGTTTTGAATTGTGTTCAACTTGATAGTAAACAATAGTAGTTCTGGATGGAAAATTTCGAGTCAGATATGCAAATTTAATGTTACCTGAGAAAATGCCTGTTCTGTCATATAAGTGAAGGATACTTTTTGTTGATTTTTTGTTATCTACTCCTTTCAATCTATGGGTCTGTACAAGTATAATGGTATATGACAGTCAATGGTTGAAAGTCATATTAAGATAAAACAGAGCCACAACTTTCCCCCTACCCCATTCATATTTTGACAGTTTTTGCGACGCCATTTTGTCAGGCTGGACCGCTATGTCAAATTTGAATATATTTGACTGAAAATTTTGCTTCAGTACTAATATTGTTTACTATTATGTTGAACACAATTCAAAACAATGATATTCACACCCAACACAGGACTGGAATTATGAAACCAGCACAGGAGCTTGGGCTAGAAGGGGGGGAAGGGGTGGATAACTCTTAGCATGACAGGGGAATATCTGTTACATTGTGTATAGTATTGCCATCTCCAATGCTGGTTTTATGGGAAGGGGTGGGGGGGTGGGGGTGGGTGGGGGGTAGGGCTGTTTTAATGGTCCCAGAGGAATTATTCTGTGACACCAAAACTTCTGGGAAATTCCTGGGACAATTGACACCCCCCTCCCGATAAAACACCAACATTGATGTTGGCAATTCTACACATCTTGTAACAGATATTTTCTGGCCATGCTAAGAGTTACCCCTCCCCCCCTTTCTAGTCCAAGCCCCTGTGCTTGTTCAATAATTTCCGCCCTGTGTTGGGTGTGTATAGCATTGTTTTGAATTGTGTTCAACTTGATAGTAAACAATAGTAGTTCTGGATGGAAAATTTCGAGTCAGATATGCAAATTTAATGTTACCTGAGAAAATGCCTGTTCTGTCATATAGGTAGTAGTCTATAGAAGAGCCAAGGCATCTGAAATTAAACAGTAGGCTGGTTTATTATATGCCAAACAGCAACCGTGTTTTGAGAGAACCCCATAGAACTATATATTTTCTGAAAGAGTAGGCTCTTGCCATGAAGCTGAGACAGATGTAAACATAGCTGACCGAAATCAGGGTCCCCATAACCCCTACTGAACATGCCCCAAACTTCAGGAAAATCCTCTAAATTTGGCCCAAAATAGGTCATATTCTCTCCCCATCACACAAAAAACTTGACAATCGATTGCTTTGAAACTCACCGACACTGTGCCCAGTCGAAGGATCAACAAAAATTGGCAAAGAAAATCGGGGGTCGCCCACGCGGATTTCAAGCTCATTTTCCCACTGCAAAATATACCATGTGCTCGCAAGCAGAAAAAGGCCCCAATTTACAGCCACACTTTCGCACTTCCATCTTCATAGAGAAGCATTGGCCAATCTAACTGCCAAAATACCATGTATTGATTTGAAGCAAATCAACCAGTCAACTGAATGATATTACAAATATTAATAAACAATAAGCCAATAAAAATTCTCATGGGGTCAAACCTGATGGAATATTAACTTCAAAGATTTTGAGGGGGACCAAAAATCCGCAA
>JAVTVY010042806.1:0-17599 GCA_036873755.1 Hanleya hanleyi | reverse complement strand
GTACATCCTCTTATTATAAGAAACATGTGTACCAAGTTTCATAATCATCCAATGACAGCTGACAACTGGAGCAAACTTACCACGTACATGTATATGTGCCTCTACATGTACAATTGACCTAAACAGAAAACTCATTCATTTGTCATAATTTGGAGAAAAATTAATATTTCTTCTCAAAAATAGCACAGGTACATCCTCTAATCATAAGAAACATGTGTACTAAGTTTCATAATCATCCAATGAAAGCTGACAACTGCAAGAAACTTTCCAAGTACAGATGTACATGTGCACTTCAGCTAAACGCAAAACTCATTCATAGGGATTTTAACATTAGAGCACCCCAGGGGTAGTACCCCCAGGTGGCATACCCACCCCCCATATTTTTTTTTATTTTTTCTATATTTTTTCTAATTTTTCTAGATTTTTTTTTAACTTGCTAAACCAAAAACCCATTCATTTCCAGGCAGGGGACACCGACACCGACACCGACGCCGACACCGACACCGACACCGACGACGACATCCTCTCTCCCCCTCTCCCAATATCTCCCCTTTACTTCGTAAGGCGAGATAAAAAATGACAAAAACTATTTTCAGACACTGTTTCCAATGGTCTTTCATTTGATGTAAACTTTACTTGAGGGTTTACGATCACTTTAATGAACACTTCAGAATCAAATGGTGTTATTTTTTTACAACTGCAGCTTTATTGAATTGATCAGGTAAGTCATGAACTAATTATTCATATATACTGTTTATTTCATTGGAATTTAAAGTAGTTTTTATCGCAAAATCAGAGAATATTCCAGGTACAGTATTCCCATGGCACCGAACAAACCAGCAAGTGCCAATGACAATGCATGAAGGGCAGGCCGGGGCACCCTTGTTCCAAATTCCTTGTGCATTTAATTCACATAGTACGAATTGCCAAGATCGATAAAAAGAATTTAAGAAGAGTGTCTCCTTGATTAAGTGCAAGATACAATGTATTTTAAACAAATTTGGTGCATTTGTGTGTGGTGGAAAATAGTAGATTTTTTTTCAAAGTTGAACATTGACAGAAAAAAATGGTCTAGATGGCTGAAATTTTGAACACTGTTCAGTGTTTCAACTTTCTTTTCAAAGAAATGTAAAATTGTCCATATCCATGAATGCTGCGCGTGGAAATTAAAGCAGGAAGTGTCCAAAATAGCACTCATCCCAATTAGCTCTCTCTCCCATGGTCAAAGACAAGAACACATGTACATGTACACCACAGCGGCATGGTCGAACTTTAAGAAAATGGAGGACCTTTCAAGGCATAAAAGACAATCTCCAGGGACGGGGTAAGTGAAATGAGGGGGATATACATGTATGGCGGATTCCACGCAAAACTGTACCACTAACTCCCAGTTCTGTCTGTCCTTGACGGATTATGACATTAGAAACACCAATAACTTGGAAAATATCATAAACAAACACAGTTCCCTGTACCTTATTATCTAAAATGTGTCAATGAATTGCATAAGATGAAAATAAACAAGTGCCCCTATGAATTATTTGAACAGTTTTTAGTTTAGCGGAACAAAACACAAATGACATTAGTAACATTTGTGTTACTAATGTCATTTGTCTGTCAAAATCTATTTCGTATATGTACAAGAAATTTCTTATAACAGAAGCACTTGCATATGCTCAGTGGAATTAGGCCAAGCATATTGATGTATCTGTACCATTGTCAGTGTTTGTCATCGCCCATGCTGTAATATTGAGCCTTTTCAAAAATGTTCTAATGTCATTTCTGTCAAGGGAGTTGGACAGACATGACACTAGAAACGTTTTTCAAACGCTCATAGTATCGATGTATTGGTATTTTATACACTGGCAATGGTACATATATCTCAATAAGTTCAAGCTAGTACCACTATAAATCTTTAATTGATTAATTTAATTGACATTTGTTTTGTGGTGAACATAGTTAAAAAAGTTGGACAGACATATGACATTAGGGACGGTTCATTTTTTACCAGGGGGGGTGGGCCGGGGGGATCAAGGGGGGGACTAAAAAATTTTCCGATGAGCTGGAGGGGGGACCAAAATTTTCGAATTTGGTTTTAAGGGGGGGACCAAAATTTCTACATTCAGTATTTTGCAAAGCAAACATTTTCTGATATTCTCATGGAAACCTTCACCAATGCTTTGAAATAAGTCAATTTGGCATGGCAAAATACATTTCAGAATTTTTAAATTTCTTTTTCTTGAACCAAGCAGCAGCACAACAGGTCCCAGTCACGTCTCCTCAACCACCACAACTCATTTGCGTACACGTCGCCATCCATAAGTCTTACAGCGTACGTATAGATGACCGAAATGGTTACCGCACAGGTTGCACCACAACAGGCACGGCGGATCCGGGGCCCCCCCCCCCCCCCCCCCCCAATAATTTGGCCAACTTTTCTAAAATTCATATGATGTCAATGCAAAAATACTTCAATGAATACGTATTTTCGAAATGAATAGTAAAATGAATTGTCTGCTTCGCATATCTATATCTAAAACTATTTACAACTGTCCAGCATTAGTGGGCCAGCCAAAGCTCTAGACAAATTTTTTACCGGCATTGTTTAGTAATTTTTAGGTTCACAAAACGTTAATAGTATTATACCATATAAAAGATGGTGGAGATAAATGACTGAATCCTCACACCATGTATGCCACCAATTTCTAAGACGAAATGCCGCTAAAAACATATGACTCCTATGCCCTGGACGTTTCGTGATATCAGCGAAGATAAAATACTGTTATTTGATTGTTCAGCCTTGCATTCACCGGCGGAGCAGGAGGGGCCAATACCAATACTTTCAGCAAAAACAGGAAAAAACACGAACACACACATACATACACGAAACAAAAAATAGACAGAGAAAGATAAAGACCCGATAGAGTGACGCGAAAACACCTATATCTGTATTGAATGCAGATTTTAATTTCCGATAAGTTATAACCATGAGATTACAACACATATAAGGGAAGCGGGAAGAGGTGCCGACATACTGACAGAGTCACATGACTTCACAGTATAATCTTCCGGTTAACCTATTCTAAAGTACATATCAAGTATCTAACGTGTGTTGTATCTCAGGTACGCTTTTATTGTACCTGTTCATGTGGCAACTTGGATGATATGACCACACGGCCCCTAGCACCGGCATAAGCGGTATTAGATACAAATCTAGAGAGCTATGATGGAAATGCTCTGACAAATCGTGTATTTGTAATTGGTGAGCTGTTTCGCTGTGACAACTCGTACACTGGGGTTTGGTGAGCTGTATATTCGTCAGATGAAAATGACGGCATTCAACACCAAAGACTAGTCTGTAAGGCCCGATGTCGACCCAGCATCAACTTCCCACAAATGCCTTCCCACAAATGCAAGAGACACCCTTGCTTATTCACATGATTTACAAGTTGTGTTCGTAAAATGCTGCTAAAGTACACGCTATACATGCTATAATAGCCAGTCAATTACGACTGCATGACTACTCCAAAAATCGACCAAATACTCACCTCCGATTCTCGTTGTTGATGACTTCCTTCGCTGCATGTATATCAACCAAGTTGTACGTATTCCATAACCTTGGTTGATATAGCGAATGAATTCGTCAACAACGAGAATTGGTTCCTCCCTATGGACATACAGGAGCATGCAGTGGGCCGAGGTAAGTTTTCACCCCATCACGTATACCGGTAGCGCAGAAGTTGAACGTTCTCTGACGGCGGTAGAATTTTCAATATACATGAATCACAAGGAGACGAAAGGCTCCCCAACAAGGAGAAAAAAATCTCTGTGCCAGTGACATGATCGAAGCTTAATGAATCTTTAGATTGAATATATTTGGATTGATATATATTTAAATTATTTATACTTTCGAACATCATTTTGCTTGGAGGTCAATATTTGAAAAAAATGTTGGGAAAACAGTCAACACAAATAGAGTTTACACAGGCGAGGATTTCTTGTTTTATTGCTCGGAAATACGCTAGAACGCCTCTCGGGCCGTCTAAGACCCCTGGAGCTTCCGGGGCCTAGGCGGCCCCTGGACCCTCGCCTAATTGTGCTGTCATAGTAGCCCCCCCCCCCCAATCATGAATTGCTTCCGCCGTGCCTGACTATGAACGCATTCAGTGGAAATAATTTTATTAAAACACCAAAAAACTACCAAATTTGGAACATACAATGTAGTAGTGACCTGTCTTACACTTCCTTATTTCCTATATTTTCCTATATTTTATTAAGAAAATTCCAATATTTTGGCAAATTTCCTCCTATGTTTTCTCCTACATTTTCACTGTGAGCCACTTACAGGCCTGTGTTTTGTTTGTGTTTTAAACCAGGAAGTCAAATGGAGTCAGGCAAATTCTTCAATATCGATGCGTGTTTATGCGAAACAAATGTGAAAATAGAACCATAAATCTATATACATTGTGTTC
This sequence comes from Hanleya hanleyi, assembly GCA_036873755.1. Lineage (NCBI taxonomy): Eukaryota > Metazoa > Mollusca > Polyplacophora > Lepidopleurida > Hanleyidae > Hanleya > Hanleya hanleyi. The sequence goes on along the minus strand of JAVTVY010042806.1, from coordinate 13,130 downwards.
AGATTTAATTCCGTGAAAACGCGTAAAATGCATCTCCGGTAACCTGAAACCCCGGAGCATCCGGGGCCTAGGCGGGCTGTCGGGCTCTGAGGACCGCTTATTTTAGTTTTGTGTAACTGAATCGGTATCATACTGGTTCTAATGTTCCATGATGTAAACGTGATCGCTTTTTAATGTTTTTTCCTGTGTTAAATATAATTAGAGCGTCAAATACAATCAGACATGAAGTATGATTTTTTCAATATCGATGCGTGCTCATAAATGTGAAACAAATATGCATACATTATGTTCGAATTTATTTCCTAGAAATCGCTTAGAACGCATCTCCGGAGATTTGGAATTCGGAGCTTCCGGGGCCTAGGCGGTCCCTGGACCCTCGCCTGTTGGGCTGTGAGGATTTCCTTGTATTATCTTTGCGTGAATGAATCGTATCGGTAGGCATATTGAGTTCCCCTTAAAGAACTAAAAGTCATCGTTTTGTATGCATGGTATGTTTTAAATATAACTAGAAAGTAAAATGGATGAGGTTTTAAATATCGATGCGTGCTTATAATTGCGAAAAAATCGTGAAAATAGAACCATAAATTTGCATGCAGTATGATCAGTTTTATTTCTGAGAAAAGGCTCAGAACGCATCTCTGGCGATCTGGGACCACGGAGCTTCCGGGGCCTAGGCGGCACCTGGACCCTTGACAGTTGTGCTGTGATAGTGCCCCCCCCCCCCTTCAGTTACGTTTCGAACGCCACTGATCATATAGCCATGTACTTGCATTAGCATCTTCATCACATTAGATTTTCTTAGTTGCTCAAGTGTCCACATCTTGTATTTAGTTCATCATGAAATAATAGGACCTGGACGTTCTGATTTTAATTGTGGGGGGGGGGACCAAAATTTTCTTTGTCTGCTCTTGGGGGGGACCATAATATTTACACATTCAGTCTGGGGGGGACCAAACATTTTTGTGGCCTACTGACCGGAATCCCCCCGGCCCACCCCCCCTGGTAATAAATGAACCGTCCCTTGGAACAAATGACACTAGAAACATTTACATTTCTGTCTCTCTATTATACTGCAGATAAGAAATGTGCAGTGTAAAACTGTTTATACTCAGATATGCATACATTACACAACATTTGTGGGTTTAGCAAACACAGTACAAGACACAGAGTCAGTATTTTAACATTTTTAATGTTGCAAACGTCATTTTCCGGTGAGACAGACAATTTGCATTAAGGTGCGCGATTGGCTTATATTCTCTCGCATCTATTTAGAATCTAATTAGCAAAGCTGCTAATTTGCAGATATTTTCTAGGATACTTTGCTATTTAGAACGAGATGCTAATTATACAATATATTCTGTTTCTCCCCGAACAAATCCACCGACCGCAATATGCCCCTGCATCGATTCAACTGAACGTAAATATTGAATGAGAATTCATCCCACTACCAGATTATGCAGCAGAGTAAACTTGCTGACGGAATGATCGACACTGTTCGAGTATCCTCCCTCACACGAGGTACACCCATTCGGAACTCCCGAGCGGAAATCTACGAAGGGGACATCTCAAACCGGAGATCCCCGAGAAGTTGCGAATGGAGGTACACCGACTGATTCGGGTGAGTGAGAATATCGTTCGACTTGTCCGTGACGTCAATGACAAGTTATACCCCACTGAGGTCGCCGATACTTATTAAAGCGGATAACGCTCATCTTCCATGGACCAAAGTCAACATAACCTGTGACGTACAATGTAACATGACGTAAAACGCTGAATATCTCTTTCCCTAACCTGTCATCGCGAGAAAGCTTCACGCGAGCACATTCCATTCTTCTCAGTTTGCTCATACCGAGAATGTCGGCGTTTTCCTTTTCGAAATACACGAATGGTTTGCATAAAATGTAGACTATATACATATGTGCGATGCTGGGACTTGGAGCTCTTGTTCCCCAGAAAGAAACAATATATTGTCTAATTAGCACTTTGATAATCTCATCTAAATTGCATAGATTCGCACTTCAGGGAGAGTTAATATATTGTCTATTTAGCGTAGATTCGCAAATCTGTTTTACCTCGTCGAGATTGCAGAGAAGACAATATATTGTCTAATTAGCAATTTGATAATCTCATCTAAATTGCATAGATTCGCATTTCGGGGAAAGTTAATATATTGTATATTTAGCGTAGATTCGCAAATCTGTTTTACCTCGTCGAGATTGCAGAGAAGACAATATATTGTCTAATTAGCACTTTGATAATCGCATCTAAAGTGCATCGATTCGCACCTCCTGCATACTTAATATATTGTCTATTTAGCGTAGATTCGCAGATTCAATTTCACACGCCGGCTTCACAATATATTGTCTATATAGCACTGTGGGGGAAGTGAATAATATATTGTATATTTAGCGTAGATTCGCAAATCTGTTTTTAGATTCGCAGATTCAATTTCACACGCCGGCTTCACAATATATTGTCTAAATAGCACTGTGGGGTCATTCTCACGGAAAGGCACATTTTCACTTGGGGAAATATCTGAAAATCAAGATCGCCAATGACTATAGAATTTGATTTCAACAGAGTCTCCATTGACAAAACTCTTTATAATGCGTACAATAAATGCAGACATTCCGAATAATAAACTTTTCCTAACACTTGTCTTCAATCATGTCACTGGTGTTACACAGGAATTATCAGTATATTGGGCACTAAGAGGACAGAAATAGGAAGACACACACATACTAGGCAATATATTGCGTGAAACTATGACTAACGATGAAAAAAATTTGAAGTTTAGAAAACAAGTTTGTTTTTAGTATACTAATTATGCTACATAGCTCACCAAAATCAGCCAGTTGAATCGCATGTATCAACCATGTAGATTCTGTATAATAAAGCTAATTATTCTTGATGCTGACTTTAAACTAATTATGGAGGTATAAATCGGGAGGAGACACAGATTGGAGTGATGAAAGTGTTCAATGTAAGATCCCAAAATCAGGCAATCACGACCATTTCAACCTTTTCGCTCTGACAATAATTGACGTTTACTCCAATGAGATTAACATATTCGCACGGCACAATCTTTTGATATTTTCTACCCCTAACAAAGCCAGATTTTTCGGCGGGAGTAAACTCGTTCATGTTTACGGGCCCTGCCGGGAAATGATGCCTTATTTGGAAACTGTTTCGGGATAATGTTTATATATTAGACCACGAGCTACCGCGTGTAATTACTGTGGGCGTGATTTTGAAATAGTTACAACCAGCTATCCATCTGATAGGCTAACAATAGTAGTTTCAACTCGCACGGGATTTATATAGGGCTGAATTTAGATATAATACATGTATTCCGTGATATTATATCTGACCTTACTGAGATTGATACATACTTATGCTTATCATCGTTCCCAAACGAGTGATTTACCAGATTTGGCGAACGGAGGCATAATAGGCATATCCGCTCTGATCACTTTCTGCGAAGCCGTCCATAAACAGAAAGATTTCACTCCCAAGTTAGAAAAAATCGTCAAAACATACGAAGTCAACACTCAATGTACCGAAAAGTCATTTCAATGGCTTGGCCAGTTTAAATATAACGTCCGCAGAATCACCGATACAGATTTACCTTTTCTCTCTGGTATATCATCAAACACAGAAATGCGTCCATGGACAAGAAATAAAGCATATGTGACCATGATCGAAAACATCAGTTGCAGCGGGCTTTTGTTTTACCGAGTTTTTTCTATCGAAACGCAAATTATATGAGTGTAGACCTAATAAACTATGGTTTGGATATCTCCATGCCAGGTTTTAACTTTCTTTGTACATTGTCGATAGAAGATACAGCATATTCTATTTCAGTTTCTGGTAATGAAGTAAAAGTATGAATCAAACACTCCAAATCTCCCCACAAGTGACACATATATCTCCAGTAAAAAGTCGAATATATAACAAATCCGCGACATTTCGGCACGCGACATCTCAGCATATACGAGATTTCGGCATGCAACATTTCGGCACAAAGTGAAGAGTACGACATTGCGGCACGCGACATTTTCACATGTCAAAGTCGCGTAACGAAATGTCGCTTACCGAAATGTAGCTTGCCGGAATATCGCGTGACGAAACGACCTGATGCCACATATAATAAAAGGCTATTTTATGGATAACAACTTTTGTATCCCGTACACAATATTTGTGTATGTATCGCTGTTAATCGACAAGAGTGTTTCATAACAACAATTTTAATTACTGGCTTATTACATGTATTAACAACATATGGCCGTTCTGATTCTTCGGTGAAGCAGCTTCTTGTGTTCCTAATGTCGATGGACCCAATACCACCCATTGAAGAGACAAAGACATGACTATAGCGTCACCCTTCGGAGGAAGAAAATGTCAGTGCGAATGATGTGTGATAAATCGTACAAGATATAATTATATCATTTTATCACGTAAACGCAATGCACAGGTATCTAATATCATTTTTGTGGAAGAAGGTCATCCAAATTACATGTACTAATGACATGATATATTCATTGCGAAGATAATAGTGTAGCATTACATGTAGCATGGAGCAAAGATTATCGTTAAACAATATACCAGAGAGAGAGTCCAGGTTTTCAGCTTTCGTGATTAACGCCCTTTCTTCGAATTGTTTTCATGGTAACAATATGCCATTTCTAGGTTCAACAATCAAAGGTGAAGCATTGTCATGAGCGACATTGTCATTATCATTTCTGTAAGTCCGAGAGGACATTCGCCACCTTTCGCGATAGCACTGCAAATTTTAAAACCACCCCTTGGATGGGCTCACAGATGACTATATAGTTCTTTTTTTAGGGAGATAGTTGCTAAAATCTGCACGGAATATCATCAAATTATTGTCGACCTTTTACCATTTTGACGTAACCCCTAGTGTCGAATGCCATTTGGTTCTCACGAGAATTGTTCGCTTAATGGTTTTATAGTGATTGTAACAATATGGCATTTCTAGGTTCAACAAACAAGGGATATCCACATTCAATTTACTTGTTAAGGATTTACTGCTGCATAGATAATACATGTATTATTGTTATATTAACAACATATCATTTCTGGGTTCAACAATAGAGAATGAAGCATGATCGATAGGGTTAAACCGCTTTGTGAATATATGTTAAATAGAAAGTATATTAAGTCTTCTTCAATTGCGGATATTTGCAATTTACATCACATTACCAATGCAGGGTATATATATATATATATATTCATATATTCATCAAAAACACATGGTATTTTCAGTTCCACAGGTAAATTCTTGGGGAATGGATGGGGGGATATATACAATATTATTCAATGAAAGCTGGCCGCCGTCGTCTAATGTTTCCAAGTTTTACACAAATATGGAAACTTAGAAACCAAATGGTATGGTATACCGTAGTCATTCTGTATTTTAATGTTATGCCACAGCAAAAAGAAAAATTATTCGAAGTCAACCGTTGTTTTTTTGTAACAAGCCTCAAAGTAGATTACTGATTTTAAATGAGCAGAATTTAATATATATTATACCATGAAGCTATAAAGTCCAGATCCCATGATCATAGTCAACAATTTCACAGTATCACAGGTTTATGATAATTATGATAATAGGGTATTCAGGTCGGTATATATTTTAGAATGTGTAACAGTTCCATATCTCATCTTGTCGTTTTTGGAGATGATGGTTAAAAAATAAACAGAAATTTCGAACCAAACTTGTAGTGTTTATCATCCTTTGGAGTAATTACTTTATTATGATCATACAGTCATGTTTATTTGAGACAGGGTCTCCAGCCAGAGATGGCAGGTTTAATGTTCTGACCAGATGTAAAGTCCACTGTCTGACCTGATAGCATATGTGTGTGTCCCATCCAAGATAAAGGGATATTTACACAGTTATCTCAAGTGACAATTTACTGCACTTGACTGGTCAACTTCAGTCAGGTATAAACTATAGCCTGTATGCCATCATTTTGGAGAGGTCAGCCTGACTTTGTTTACATCTTATCACTAATGCTGCAGCCTTCAGAAAAGGGAATTCTAACTTTTGGGTGTATAAAATCTCCCAAGTACATCCATCCATCCAAGCATGGAGCCTACTATAGTAGGCTCCATGATCCAAGGGACACGTTAAAACAAGTGTCAAAGTTCCGAAGTTCCGAGCTCCTATATGAAAATGTTTTGATTTCGAATTTGAGGTTTTACTTGCCTAGAACTTTTATTTTTCATCAAGATGTGATCATATCGAGCATAGATGTCTAACGTGGGCTTACAAATAAGAAATTCAATTTTCTTTAATGTTGGAATTTTCTTCTTTAATTTTTTGTAGGGACTGCAGCTTTTATTTCATTTGAAAACTGCATATAAACTTCAAATATATCTGTTAACGGTGCTGTAATAAAGAAAAACAACACCATTAGCATAATATTAGCATAAGCTACACCAGTATATAATCTAGTTTATTTTTCCCTGGAGAGAAAATTTTAATGAATGCCTGCGAGCGCCAAATACGTAACGCCATGCAACTTATATTGGTCGACTAACGAATGATAACATGGTGTGATCATGATATTTATTCTTACAATGGACTGTGTTTCACAAGTGTACTATCGTCATTTCTGCTGCTCTAGGAAGAATAACGCCGTCATGGTTTTTCCACTGCTAACAATTGATCGATAATGATACGGATAAATGGTTGACCAGGACAACATCTAATTTGGACCGGTGAAATTTATTCTAAGACAGTTGCATTTCAGTACCCCCAGAATATACATTGTACTCATTAAAACGCATACAACAAACTTAAGGGGGAAAGGTCTGCTGCGGAAAATGTCCACTGGGGGAAATACTCGTACTTTGACCAATCAAATATCTATCCATGTTATACTATTGACCATCCCAATCCCAATACAAGCTAATATCTCAATATGTGAACTGGAAAGGGGATTTGATTTTACAGGTTTTGGATTTTTGCAAATAAATTTCGCTATGTAAACATCGCAAATCCTCTGGCGGTGACCACTGTTTGGAATTTAGATATTATCCTCTTTACTTCTCAAGGCCTAAATTATTCCAATACAAAATGCTTCAGCTCATTGTAGGAATGCAAAAACAACAAGTAAATCATACAAACCTATCGGAATCTATATCTTAGGTTTCCTCTTGTAAAATCTCTTGGATCCGCAATATCCCTTCAGTGCTATTATATCAGAACATGAAGATGCATGAATTTGCCAAATCTTTTCATATATGATTCAAGGGTATCAAATACTGCACCTTTCTCTCCAATCAGGAATCAACTTTATCCCATTTGTAAACTATTTTATTGTATTTCGTTCCATTCCGTTGCTATATAAGAGGGAGAATTCCACCACTCGATTTAGATAATTCTTGTCCGTGATCTACTTCCCATGGATTCCGCCATGGATTTTACATTGACAATGTCAATGTTATGTAATATCCATGATTCCACTAACTGCACTACCAAATACCCATCACTATTACGCAAGCAATGTCATGTTGTGTCAATATTCCTGAACTATCTACAATGTATCTGTTATCAGTTTGTTTTATGTCCAGACAATTAGTTTGACTTATCTTATGTATACATAGCCTCACTTATCCACCCACAACATGTGTAAATAAGGTAAACTGCTTAAGGGGCATAATCAGAATATTGGCAATGTGTACAATGATAATATTACACGGGGTTGAAGGTGTCTGTGTCGGTGGGGTGGAGGTAAACAAGCATGTGTATGGTAGGCCTTCATTGCCAAAACCTCGGTCATTTACATGTATTTCAAACTGAGATGAATTTGGACAACGACACGAGAAGTACACAAAGCAGAATTTATCTCATTATAATATGGAATTATTTCAAGTATAACTTCATTCTTCACACCTAGTCATCTTCAAAATGCCTTATTTAGTCTTCCTATATTCCTAAGTCAATTTTGACTGGTTGGTACCAAACATCAGTGATATGTTCCTCAGTATGTTATTAATATCCTGTCCATGTGCAAGTTAACGACACCCCAAGTTCAGTCTTATCCTATAATATATTACATATTATAAGATAGAAGACAAACATAACATAGTACTTGTTTCTTTATACTACTCTCGTCGTAATATTATTGCAATTACATGTGGGGTTGATTTGGAAATGCTAAAATGTCTTAGAACTCTGGGGTGCCAGTAATTCCAGTAACAGTGCACGATTTCTAAAACGTTTTGAGAAGTACAAGGTGTTTGATTATACCTCAAGCAAGGCACATTATCATCCCTTACAGCCAGGCGAATTCTGACACGAATTATCTTAGTTAGTTATATCCTAAAGTTAAAGAAATTTAAATACTTATTGGTAAGGCCTATTTAATAATCTCTGCTTGATATGGTTGCAGTTTGATGGATATTAAATGTTCTAGGTAAGAAAAATTTAAATCCGAATTCTCAACACTTCCGTATGGGAGCTTGCAGCTTTGGAGCTTGGAACTTGGAACACATGCACACATGATGGATGACTAAATCTTTGATATATCCACTAATCAAGGTCACAAACTTCCATGGAAATTTCTGGACCTGAGATCATTATCAGAGAGAACATTGATTGGCCATAAAACCTGACTGGGTCAGAAATGGTCGGTGACGCACTGCCAAAAATATGTTTCTAGAAAAAAACACTTGAAACAAGAATTATAGGGAGTCAGACAAGAAATTGTTTCTCAATACAAGAAACCTACCTTTTCTTGTATTGAGAAAAGAATGTTCTCAATTTCAGAAAAATCTTAAGAAAAAAATTATCAAAAGAAGAGAAAAAATTCTTAAATAAAAAATGTTTTCTTAAACTGAGGAAAACGTTTTCTCATATCAAGAAATCTTGTTAGAAAATATTTCTTAAATAATTTTCTAGGGAGTGACACAAGAAATTTCGTGAAAACAGAAAAAAATTATTGAAATGCTAAAAAAAGTTTTTATTCCAAATTCCTTTTTTTCAGAACTAGAAAAATGTAACAATATGTTTTCTCACAATCAGATTCATTTTCCTTCTTTTAAGAACATTCAACAAATTTCTTTGACACCAGAACAAATTAGTGAGGGTGTAAAACAAATTGTTTTACGGAAGACATTGTCGATCACAACACTGCTTACATTTGAACATGAGACGCCACATTCCAAGAGCTAAATGACCAGACAGAGCATCAAACTCGAATTCCAGACGAGTCCGGAATGAAAAAGACCTCCCATGCATGCATATCGGTTGATAAATAATTCAAAACTAATTCCAAAAGGTATTTTTGAAATCGAAAATACAAACCAGATAATTTTGTTAAATAAAAAAACAAAATAAGGCACATTTTGTCATTTTAACAGAAAATTCAGACTATGAGAATAGAGTAGTATAAGATTTTAAAAAATGCAAAAATCCATATTTATTTATATTGAGAAACATAAGATTGGAAAACTTTCAATAAAGTATAAAAGAGAGTTGCAATACCACCCAGCTGTGAAAGTAATACAGATATTATAAATTGGTATAACTCCTAGTTAATTCAATTACAATGTAACTGCATTACTCACTAATATCGGTTGATCAACCATGAAATATAAGATAACAAACCTGTGAAGGAACTGCCAGAATTCCGAAATATATCCCTTGGTCGAAATAAACTCTGCTAAAATGCTGGCCTATTAACTAACCCAGGTGAATTTTCAGCTATGTTGGCAAATATGCTTAAATAATTCCATCGAATTTAGTAGAGTGAATCATCAGGACTCCAACACTCAAGTTCCAAACGCTATTTCTATGTTGGACCACACAATTCAAAGTTAGAGCCGATAGCGCTCACCTGTCCGTCCCTATTATGTAAAACAGAATTTATATTTAGCATTCAGATTACACACAATTGTGACTCTTGCATATCGCTTCAGTTTGCAAAACTTTGCGACGTCCACGCCGTGTGTCAACTGAACCCAAAGCTCCAAAGATCCGCAGATGTACGAATAAGTGTAGAGGAATCAGTGATTATGCTAAAGACACACTGTAGGTATTCAAAGTCACGAATAGGTTATTGATGTCCAAGATTGTTGATTGTATGTTCACAGGCTGCATTCCCCGGGTTAAAATGTTAGAGTTAAAATTTGTTTAAAGTCCAAGAAACTTCACCTCAGCAGACAGGCTATTCTGAACATTTGTTACTATTACCACAGAATGCTACTGCGGCATGACACAAAGAGCTGGATGGTATCACAAAAATATCTGCATCACAAAGTTTTCCTCGCGGAAAATGGTACCAAAGACACCTCGATGTATAGGTGAAGCACGAATATCCATACCGCAAACACGACTCACACCCACGGTATTAAAAAAATTAATAAATTTGTGAAGGTTATGCCATATATGAAGCCATTTTAACGGGAAACAATGACGATCATTTTTACTTTAGGTGCGGTACTGCCGGAAGTCCAGTATGCGTGCTCACTCGTGGTATCTACGGCACATGTTACTTGATCCTTACATAGTCATAATGATTAGTCTAAATATCCAGGTAATTGATCCATGCTAGCCTTTGATTGTGTTCCATATTTGCTATTTGTTTTTGTTGTTGTTTTGTAGTTAAAATCATGTTTTAGCCAGAAAAGTTTCACTTCACTGTAGGCAGCCTAGGGGCCTATCTGTACTTAAAGGGGAATGTTATCACAATTTTTGAAAGGCTAAAACCAATAAAAAACAGTTCCCTGTGCCCTGCTTTATTTTTTAGAATTTTTTCCAAAATTTTAGCGATAACGCAATATCCTGAAATACGGCGATTACCCTGTGACGTCACACAGTGAAGCGGCCAGAGTCAAACATGGCGGATAACACAGACAACAGTACAAGCTCTGACTCAGATTCCGATTTCAGCGTTAACCACTTTGGAGACTGTGACTTTGGAGATTATACAGGTCTTGAAACTGAATAGAATGTAGAGGCAGTAAGCGATCATGAAACTGAAGGAGAAGGAGAAGCTATCGAGTCATATAGATTTGAGCCATATACAAGCGAATCTGGGGTCAAAATGGGTCGTCCTGATGTCAGGCCTGTTTCAAGCCTGTGGCAGGCCGTGGCAGGCTGTGGCAGGCCGGTTTAAATACACTGATTACATGCTTTATACACGAAATTACAACTATCTGTGGATCTTACAATAATATTTATACATTTCTGCTTTTATCTGGCAATTTTTTAGGCATAAATCAATTATTATAATGCACAGGATCGTAAATTTACTCTTCCATGCTAAAAACCTTGCAACAATCTAAATAATAGCAAAAAGGAAACTAGGCCGGCTTATTGATTGTATGATTAATGCATATGAATTATTGTGGATGTCACTATAATATATTATTCATTTAAAATCTACAGATAATTTGTTATTGTAGGAGCATACTATGTAGTTATTTACGCCTTTATTTTTATATGTGTTTATTGGCATTGTATGGTTCATTATTGTTCATTTCTTACGAGACGGACAGATTGTTATACCGTGGCAGGCCGGCTTATTTACATTATGTGTTTGTCAATTATTGTTAGCGATTTGATGTTAAAACGGGAGCTAATCCATACCTGTGGATAAGTCCTCTCAAATGAAAACAAAGTTTCAATTCCAAAGGAAGCTATTTGATGTTAAAACAATAACTATAACTCACTATAACAAGCTCAGTTTATTTCTTTTGGACACCCCATTGCTGAACGCGCGACGTTAAACCTTAATTCTTTCACTCTCCCTCTTGGACACCCTCCCATAAAAAAATTGTTTGCTTCACACCTTTCTGTTAGTTTCAGTTACTCTTCCGGGTGATCAATTTCAATTTATTGTATCCAAAAAACATAGAATGTATGTGCTCACATGGAGATACAAAAGGACACCAAATAATCAGGATAAGCTGGTGCCAGAAGTGAATTTCCGATATACCGGAATAAGTTGATTAAAACATTAAGGTGCAGAAATGGTTATTATTGTCTCGCATGCTATTTAGCAGATCTGCTACTTCGCAAATAATTTCTAAAATCAGTAATATTTAGAAAGGGGTGTGCTACTTTGAAGATAATTTCTAGGATTACTGCTAGTTAGCACTTTGACTTGCCTGTTCCCGAAAGAAAATATATTGTATAATTAGCACAAATGCTAAATATTGAATATTTTTTTCTAAATCGCATCTCCAAATTGTACGAATGCCTCTTCTTAAAGAAAATAGATTGTATAATTAGCACAAATGCTACATATTTTCAAACTTGCATGGGCTGGTGAATAAGGATGTTTAAGGCAGTCCCAAGTACACCTTCATTGCTGGTCTGTGCAACTCCTCTGACAATAACAGATTATTCTATCGTTCTTCCTGGTTAAACAACACGCATGTGCTGCTTTTTAGGACGCCTACAGAACGGGCGATATAAAGGCAATCTCACTGATGCAGACAGCTGAAATGTATTCAGACTTACTGGCACAACAAACCAATCATTCAACGACACTGTATGTTGCCATGCACCCAATGACTGAAGGTGTTTCGGAGACAATCGGCCCCTTTCAATGTAATTTCGAAAGAAACAAAACGCCAAAAACAACATCTTTCTTTGGTACTTGATTGCAACAATCAAATTATATTCTAATTAGATGATATTCTAAAGGTGCTAAATATGGAATATATTGTCCTTTCTCCGACACGGTGTTACAGATATTTTAATGCGAATCTCTTCTAATTAGAGTAGATTATAAAAGTGCTAAATATTGAATATATTGTCTTTTCTCCGAAAAGGCTCTTGTGGATATTTAACTGCGAATCTCTTCCATTTAGTATAGATTATAAAAGTGCTGAATATTGAATATATTGTCTTTCCAAAGACGCCATGCAGCTACATATTTAAGTGCGAATCTTTTCTAATTAGATGATATTATAAAAGTGCTAAATATTGAATATATTTTCTTTTCCCAGAAGCCAGCTACATATTCGAGTGCGAATCTGTTCTAATTAGATGATATTATAAAGGTGCTAAATATTGAATATATTGTCTTTCTCGGACGCCAGCTAGATATTTAACAGCGAATCTCTTCTAATTAGATGATATTATCAAA
>JAVTVY010042805.1:0-18811 GCA_036873755.1 Hanleya hanleyi | reverse complement strand
AAGACCCTAAGGCACTCGCAAATTAATTGTTTATTCATGACATATTCTGGATTAAGAAAAAACATGTATGTAGAACACACCGGGTATGTATTCTATGCGTTGGCCTATTGGGGATATCGACTTTTTCCGAGTTTTTCGGGCTTTTCTATATATTTTGGACTATTTTATGCAAACAATTCCTTCTTTAACCCTACAAGGCCTGGGATAGGGACATTCACCACCACCAAACTTTCTGTGCAATCTCCGGAACGACAAAACAATGAGAGCTGACACTCCGTGAATTTGTAGTTTATCATACACGCTTAAAACTAAAGTGTTGAAACTTTTTTCGTAAAGTGTTGAAATAACCCTTTAAGTGTGCCCACAGGGACACTTAAAGTGCAGCCCCTGTGGACACACTGAAAGGGTTATTTCATCACTTTACGAGTAAGTTTCAACACTTTAGCTTTAAGCGTGTATTGGGGTCATTTTGGGCCTATTTGCGTAACATCTCGAGCAGAGGATCACGGGTAAATTCACGGGTAATTTTTCATGCATTTTTTTGGAAAAATTACATGAATACAATTTTCGCAAAATTTGATTAAAAATTCGACCAAGAAAGGTATTTTTGCAAAATGACGTCACTGTGACGTCATCAAAGCGGCCATCTTGGATTTTTTTTACAGTTTCTTGTACAGGTTGACGCAAAGGTATAGTGTGGTAAGTTTCAGACCCTTTACTTCAAGGGATAAGAACAATAGTTAGTAGTTAGTGAGGGTGGGGGGAGGGGGCCGAATTCGCCCCCCCCCCCTTAGGCCTGGACAGGTCCTAAACATCCCAGGCCAGATAAGGTTAACACAGAATTTCTTTAGATTAACGGCGGAACCTTTGAACCGCGAAGTAAAGCTAGCAACCGCAGGGTAAATGTTACGCCGCGGTTTAACCCTATCTGGCCTGGACGATTTGGGGTGTACCGCAGCCTGGGGCGGCGGAAAGTTCCACCCCCTATATATTTTCGCTATCGCTAAGGCTAGACGGCTGAAACTTACCACACTATATTTCTGGGTCAAGCTCAAATGTAAAATAATCGAAGAAGGCCGCCATTATGACGTCACTGTGACGTCATTTTCAACAGAGCATTTTTGGACGATTTTTCGGTCAAAATCTTCGAATTTTTTTTTTGTTTTTTTCTCCGCAAAAAATGCATGATAAATTAGTAAATAATAATCTGTAATAAACTAAACTAAGTTTTACCCAGTTTTCCGTACAGAAAAGCAACAATTTTGAAGAAATTTGACGGAAACATCACTTTTCTGGTACCCCCACATGGCCGCCATTTTTAATTTACCCATGACCCTCTGCTCGGGGGGTCATGCAAATTGGCTCAAAATGACCTCAATATGATAATCTAAAAAGTCGCGGAGTTTCAGCTCTCCAATTTTTTGTCGTCCCGGAGATACGAGCAAGAAACCAACAGGGTTGGTATAGGGTTAAAAGTTACTTCGCGGTTTAAAGGTTTACTCGATGGTTTAAAGGTTTACTCTGCGGTTTAACGGTGTAAACGTTTCCAGAGTTTGTTTGGTTTTCGTTGAAAAAACAAAACAAAAAAACGATAAAGTCATTTATGACGACGTTACTAGAAATGACAAAAATGTGAACAAAACATGTGATAAACTCAAATCTGTTTATAGAAAATAGACGACAATCAAGAACATCCCCAAGAAAGGCAGAAAATGTAATAAAAACAATGTAAAAACATCGATGTCCCCTATATGTCACCCTAATTCTTTAATGCCCTTTATGGACCATCGTTATCCAAGCTTGGATTGAATAGGTAATAAATATACCCGGTGTACGTCATGAATACACCATTACTTTGCAAGCGCCTTAGGTTGAACTTCCGGTAATGTATACATACAATTAGCCATAAATGAAGTCTACAAAATATATTAATTGCGGGTCACAAGGACTCACTTTTCGCGTTTCTATGTAAATGGGTTATACCAAAAAAGAATAGTGTCTCGTTCAAACAATCATCCCGGTGAAAACGTTTGCACTTGGGTGGAAACTTCGGATTGAAAAAGGTTTTCACTCGGGTGAAAACTAAACTGAAAAAAATATATACCAAACTAAAATTAATAGCATGTCGTATATGGGCCACCGTAAGGATGTACATTGACTTAAATACATAAAATTAGTATTCCTAAAAAAAATATATATTTAACAAAGATGTGACGGTATAACTTTACAAGACGTACAAAAGCTGTACATGAGAAATCCAGAAAATCAAACATTTTCCACTGACCCCGACTAGGATCGAACCCACAATCTTACCTTCTGCTGTACTGTCCACCGTCCATGCCTTTATCCACTGCACCACCGATTTGCTGGCCGAACCTCTGTTCAGAATTTCTAGCCTTTACTATTCCTTTAGTTTCTATATAGGTCAACCGGACTCTGAGGTATGCCGGACTCTGAGGACTTCCATAGCTGTGGAAGCGCCCATAGTCCGCCAGATGCCATGGTCCGGGCCCTATATATATGAGAAGGGACATTCCTGTCTAGATTTCAGTGACCCGGACACCAACGATATCAGAACCATGGTTTCTGCTGATAGGGGGACAATTGTTTCCGAGGGAGGACTTTTGTATCTGGATCTGGGTGCCCTGCCCTTCGGGCACCCAGATCCAGATACCATGGTCCACGGACCCTCATATCTGGCGGACCACCATTGCTTCCACACCGGTGCATCAATATCCCCATTCTTCATGTTTGTTTCTGTACGACAAAATCTACGTCGAGTTATTCAGTGTCAAATCTCCATGTGGAATACAACATAAAGGGGAGTTTAGCACGATATATGTAGGGATTGTATTGTGGGCTATGATTTAGATGCCGCGGTCAACTGTAGTATATTGTCGGCACAGAGAACCAGTCATTGTTGCCCATAAAACGAATTTGTGGTGGGTTTGGATCCTGTTGCAGAAATGACACGAATTGGGTGTTTGGATGGTTAAACGATATAATGATAAAATATATCAAGCTATAATAACGATACCGGTATAGTGTAAAATATTTCTACGAAGTAGGCTACAGATCGCAAATTGTCCGGTAATGAGTGAGTCCATCCGAATCCTTTCGTCGGCAAAATAAGGAGAACCGTTGACATTAGAACCTTGATTTTTGGCATGAACGTGCATTAGGGCATTGTTACCAGCAAGTTCTGATCTGAAATAATTCTGATTTAAATTAGATTGATAAATAACACTTCAGTATATTGTTATAGATATATGTGAACTTATAGCCTTTAACGTGTATCCTATTTCACATTGGCCACATCAGCTTCAAATTCAGGTCAAATTACCTACAGCTAAAAATACCCTGTCCCACTGTATGTCTTTGTACCGGTTATGCTCAAGAGAATGACATAGAATCATTATTATCTTGTGCAGAGAAGGTGTTGGTCTTGAGTTGAATTACCGTAAACTACATAAATGCTACCTTTCTACTATAGTACTATATATAAAAAATTGTTGTATTGTTGGGAAAATAATGCGATTCAAAAAGTTGTTTTGATCCTGGACAAGGGCACTGAAAACCATTAAACATATGTAAATGTATTTTCACACGTAAAGCTTGAAATCTACTGAACCTATATTTTTCAATCTGTTTCCTTTAATTAAAAAATTGTAGAATTAAATGGGCGATCGTTATTTATTTTGGAATGAAGGCGCATTAGAAGACTGTTACCAACAAGTTCTGAGCTGACCTGCTTTTGATGAAAATTTCTGGTGATTTTTGATGAAAATTATAAATGATGTGAACAAATAAGTTCGTGACTTTACATAAAAGTAAATATATATAAAGACATGTTTTCATTGCAGCACAGATTTATGATCAGTTTTTGGAGTACAAAATATTGGCGAAAATCCAATCGGTGGAAGACAAGACAAATTCCCCACATTCCTATCAGTATTCCTCAACCAGACCTCCTAACGTATCCCAAATTCTAACATTAACACTACATCCTACACCCTATGCCACAAACCCTTGTGCCCCGTGGGGCTTCCGGGGATAGACCTGGGGTGTCGTTGTGCACACCGCAGAACATGGTAAGAATAAGCCTCAGCTCCTCAGAGAGCTTGTCGTAAGAAGCGACTAACTGAGGCACCCGTGGGGTTCCCGGGTGTAAAAAGAATAGGACCCAACGTCGTGATATGATTGAGATATAGTTGAAAGCGACGTTAAATCATATTCACACACTCACTCACTCACAAACCCATGTGTTCGTAGTATTCTTAAGCACAGACAAAGACAATGGGTCTGTCGTCTCCTGGATCTCGACATTAATTAGATTGAGAATCAAGTTGGATCGTGTTTCTGATTCCAATCTACTCACACCCAGTTTATTGGGAGCTATTGATTGATTTTACAATCTACAGTATAGATTTATTTTGTTCGCATTCAATCTATTAGATGGAAAATATTTCCAATTGCACCAAAAGACTGAAATGTCAATCTAATTATTTAACCCCTCCCTTCCCTTCCCCGTCGTGATATAGCTGAAAAAAATGTTGAAAGCGACGTTAAACCCTATTCACTCACTCACTCTAATTATTTAAGAAAGCTGTCTCCAACCTTTAACAGGGAAAGGAGACAAGAGATAGGTGAACAAAGGATATGGTACGATAAGGCGGGATGTCCTATAAATAATTGTGTTTTTATGTAACGGCAAGAGAAAATATATGTACACAATTTGTGAAAGTTCTAGCTCGTTTGCGTTATGACTGTAGTTATGACATGAAACTGAAATCCGCAGCATGTGCTATTCGTGAGAAATGGGTCTAACTCGAGTCATTTAAATGCACATTTAGACATGAAGGATCCCTTGGACCAAAACGCCATTTA
This sequence comes from Hanleya hanleyi, assembly GCA_036873755.1. Lineage (NCBI taxonomy): Eukaryota > Metazoa > Mollusca > Polyplacophora > Lepidopleurida > Hanleyidae > Hanleya > Hanleya hanleyi. The sequence goes on along the minus strand of JAVTVY010042805.1, from coordinate 13,924 downwards.
ACTTGGTGATGTGCGGTGGCAATATAACTCCACTGCTGGAAAATCCTTTTGGTCCAAGCGGTCCTTCGTGTCTAAATGTGTGTTTAAATGACCCATTTAGACCCCTTTTTCACGAAATAGCACATGCTGCGGATTTCAGTTTCATGTCATGACTACAATGATAACGCAATCGAGCTAGAACTTTTACATATTGTGTACATATATTTTCTCTTGTCGTTACATTAAAACACAATTATTTTGAGGACATTTTATTTTTTCGATTTCAACCGCACCACGTATAGTCCAAAATCCCGCATCATCGTACCATCTCTTTTAGCCTTTTACAAAATATCCTTCAGAATGGGGCGTTATTATTCACTTCTCCAGTGCTTCCCACCAGCTGGAAGTGATCAGTACCACTAAGCAGAAAATATGTAAATTTTTCGGATCCACACTCCTATAAGGTTAACAAAGAAAAATAACGACAAGCATGCAACCATATAATTAGTTCACGAATCTGATTCCCTATTCGCACAATAGAGCAGTTGTATTTGTTTTTCCAAGGTATATATATTGGTGAATGGACCACTTAAAGGATTAACTTTAGCACCTAATCCAATAATATTGTATGAGGACTGCCGCCATGATTGATTAACCCCCCCCCCCTCCATCTGCAATCTTATTAACCCTTTGCATTTTCGTTACATCATAGAATGCTTCTCTTTGATCTAAAAAACCTTCTATTGCGATCGATAAGTGCTATAATGATGTATTGCAAAGGTTTTCCTTGAAGTAATGAGTTTTTTTTATCACTCTATAAGAAATTAAATCATATGGGTGAAAAGTACAGAATGTATGTGTGCTAATTTTCATAGTGTAATGCCCACCTATAGCGAGAAGTAAAGTTCAATGCCCAGAAAATAAAATCAACACTACTATCATGCCATACTGTGACATCGATGCAGCCCTTACATGCATACCTCTTCATTCAGCCCATTAGTTTTATCATGAAGTAACTCTGTCTCTGTATATATCTTTGTAACCACACTTTTTCATATATTAATTGTGTTATCGTATTTAGATAAGCGATCGCTGTTATTAGATAAAAAATTTGAGGGAATGTAATGCGCCATTAACTCCAAGAAAAAAAGTACTAAAACCAGTTTGATTGACAAAAATATATTTTTTATCGTCATTAATCATCTCTTATCGTATAGTGAAATGATTAAGCGCATGGTTTATCTACATTAGCTACAAATGAAAAAAACACTGACGGCCTGACAAATGTTCGAGTGATGGTGCTAACTGTGCCGTATGGTATCCGCCGAGATCAGGTCAGTTATTCAAGTATCACATTTTAGATATGGAGTGAAATATGTGTTTATGAATTTAAGTGTAGAGAGAAATAATAAAATAGTCGTCAAAGGGAAATCAAACCTTGTTATATTCGATGATTTGATGGCCGTGAAGTAATAGTATTGTGTGATGATAATGTTAACATTTCCTGCTGCATCTCTTTCATGATCAGCGACAATACTTTCTACCTAACCTGAATACAGGTAAACTATGTGTTGATCTGTATTGATTGGATTAGCGCTATTTCCACCTATCAAATGAAATGTCCTTTACGGTCGGAATTAACACCTGTCCGATCTTCCGGTCAATCAAAGCCTTGCTCACCTGGCAGTCAAATGCCCACATTCATCTGTATACATTGTGTCTACGCTCTATGATAACATTGCCTGTGGCTGTACTTGCTGAAATGTACCTTACAAGTTAACGATGCTATGTTACACTCACAGTCCATCATGTTTTGACGGTTTAGTGCACATACAAGATAGTGACATTTCGAGAAAGACAGCCGCATTCACCGGCCTCACTGATGGGTAATTGGATGATTACGGAAAGTACCGTATCGTATAGGTAAGTGTAATATATCTACATGTTTATCATATATCTTTCCATATGTTGTTGCAAGTTATTCATTTGTATGTCAGTAACCAGCTTGGCGAAAGCCGACAACAAATTGTATAAATGTGACTGTAGTGCACACAACGAAGGAATGCTTATAAGTATATGGATTTAGTAGAATGTTGCTGGAAATGTCGAGAGCGTGTGTTTTTAACTTACCAGAGTCAACAAACGGAGACTTCAGTGATAAACAATGGCTTACATACGATTATCCACTCCTGTTCAACACCCATAACATCAACGGGATCCACCTGGATTATAATATCTAAAATATTCAATTAATGTTGTATAAATACGTTTATTGATGGGTTAGGATATACCGTACGTTACAGATAGTAGCCATATGCTGCGTACTCTAGAAACTATAGTTTGTGTATTTCACAGTATTGTGAACTGAAGATATAGGATAGGGACCATTCCATTAGAGTATGCCCCCCTCCCCCCACCCAGTCTCCAAATGAATAGTCGCCAAGCAGCATAACTGAAATTTTGACTTTTTTTGGAAATTGATATTAAAGAATGATTTTCGCTCATCTCTATCAAGAAAGGAGTTTGAATTATTTTCCTTGCACTCGAGGTCTAACAGCTTAGTACGATTAAGTCTTTCAGTCGTCGATATCACGAACTGATATTGGATTTCTTTATTATCTCGGCCCATTGGACACTTTGGAAGGCGCTATGTATCCACATTGGAGGGAGGGTGGGGTTTGAGCGGGGGAGGGGAGAAGGCGCTTTGCATTAAGTCATATATGACTTTCAGCCAAAGCGCTCGTCTCACAAATCAGATAGGTATGGATGCATAACATGTGGTCATTCTAAATATTCGGACCATACGAAGGGCGGGGTTGATTCCTCTGACAGGGTGAAGATTGGACAATCACACCAGACCACTGGCAGGGTTGTCACCAGTACCGAGCCAGCTGTTCGTGTCACAAACTGACTGAACTGCAGACCATGGTCACATCGTCCGCATATTCCATAGTGAAAGTGACAATTCACATGCTTGGATTCAGCTTGGAATTAGCACCTCATTAATAAACACGTCTGTTTAAACCTAATTATATAATAATTGAGAGGAGAGTTCCTGTGGGAATTAAGTTATTCCATCTGTCACATTCTATTTTATGCGGTTAATCAAGTAATGTAACAAATTAGTTTTTTTGATGAATTCATCAAGTTTTTCAAGAATTATCCAGACTGCTATATATATTTAAAAAAAAACTAATAGCTAGAAGATTGGATTCATAATTGATGTGGATCACTCAGAGGTTCAGATGAATACTTCACAATAGAGGAAAAGCGTATTCTGTAAACATATAGAAGACTACTCTGATAAATTATTAGAAAGTGAATAACAAAATCCGTATACCGCACTTCAGTTTTCATGCGATTCTTCTGTTTGAACATCGATAACATTTTCACCTTTAGTATATAAAAATAAGGGTATAATTTCAGTGTGTCAAAAACTGTTTTATTCATGAAACATTTCTCTTTGCTTTGATGTTAATCGTTTTACCGTCTGAAAAAAGATGTATATTAAAAAGTACAACCACTCTAGCGTAAACTAACATGGTGTTTTTATGAAAGATCACTTGTGGGTCTTCTAGGACTGGCACAAATAGGATGACAGATCAACAAAAACTTCAACCGTTGATAATGATGGGAACGGACCATGTTGTCTATGGTGAATAACGAGGTCCTGCTCAGGCGCAGTCAGAAGAGAGGAATGGGGTCAGAATTTCTGTACAAACTCAACCGTACCTGTACAAACTGTGCTCTTTGAAAGCTCCATCAAAGAAATAAGGTCAAGTTCACTGATTTGTACAGTAGATATTTACACTTATCTGCCCTAGGGAGTAGTGGCCTGAATATTCTATACCTGATTAAACTGCTGATATATGTAATAATATGTGTGGCGAGCTGTCTCGCTCGAGCTCTCTTTTGATATCATCGTCTCGAGTTATTAATCCTTTTCGAAGTAAATACGCGGGAGATTTAGATACTGTAAGAGTGCAGTATACCCACCTGCCAATTAGAATTTGTTTGTACATGTATTTGGGTCTGCCTAATAACAACAAAAATATAACACGCAAATAACCACAAATCTCAACGCAAAATAAATCTAACACTAGAACACTAAATAAATTTGAAGTTTACTAAGCATGATATAACATTTGTGAATAAATGTATGCCATGCATCTTAGATCAAATAAATGAAGAAGATGATAAAAAATGACCAACCACAAGTTAGGATTCAGAAAATACCTACGTTGAACGCATGTTCTGAAAATTAGTTGCAATAAAACGGTACCACATGCATGGTTTATTTGAGTTAAATTATGAAATTTTTCATAAGTGCCTGCAAGTTAATAAACAAACACATAAAAAGTTTTTTGTCCGACGTAATCAGTTAAAAGATATTAAGCATACAGTTGATATCTCATGTAGATATATAATTAATAGCTACCGCGATTCATTTTGCCATGTATGTTATCAATAATGAAATCTAACTGTATCCATGCATGACTGATTTCTAACAGATGAAGGCTCTTATCAAACAGAAACTGTGCTTTTTCGCTTGGCCTATTAGCGGCTCTTTGGTAATTGAAGTGAATTCCCCTCCTCAGTCTCTACAGGTATTAACAGAGGAAGACAGGTGAGATTAACAAGGTGAATAATAGTTACACTATTGTACGATCAGTACCATTAGAAGTATATACCCCCTCCCCCCCCTCCCTCCCCCGCTTTACCATGCGCAGGTGTAAATACGTGTCTGTGAGCGGGTCGGAGGTTGAGGGTTGACTGGAGGTAGTAGCTCGGAGGTGATCGAGATGGACAGTGGATTTAAGTCACTATTAACTCGGAATGTCGCTGGAGAGTGGTCATACATTTCTATATGCGCTGCTTGTTCAAATATTCCCACAACGACACCACTAATACATTGGATTTAAGCTATACTGGCATGCCCTCGGCGATGGACAGAATTTAAACACACTGGGGATAAAATAGTAAGTACAGTACAGGCTAACAGTACACGAGTCATGTGAGAACTAAGGGACATTTGCCAATGGCCATGTTATTGAAATCCGGGGGCCAGAAGCCAGGTTAATGACCAAAACAGCCAGGTCAGAACTCAGTATTGCATATTTACAGCAGGTGAAGTATAGCTCAGCGATATCAATATAACTGGTATGTTTGTGGTGGTGTTTATGTGGTTTGAAAGTTGGACTTTATATCTCGCTTGTTTAGAGGTAAAGTATACATTAATACTGACAAGAAGTGAGGCCTAAAGCGAAAATATACTGTCGAGTGCGATTTGCGGTGAACAGACATGTTAACATTTAGCTCGAAGGTGTCACGGTACAATTCGTGTTCACCATAAAACGTGTAAACAATATACACCGATAGCTTTCAGGTGTACACGCATGTATTGACAGGAATTTTAGTTATTCCGTGTGTGATTTTTTGTCTGGGTGAAGAAGATGTGGGAACATAAAAGTTTACTGCGCATATGAAGTATCTGAGAAGGGCCGTGCACATGGTAGATGTGCACATCAAGTTTTCAAGGTTTGATTTAAGCATGGAGCTCATTAACTACCTCCAAGATTTAAGCTCTTAAAATTTTATTAATGCAATTCAGAAAGCGAACTTATATTAATATCCAATTATATTTAGGAATTACAACGCACAGTAAAGCACTCTATACTCTATTGCTGTAAGAGCGAGCCTCATGTGACAATCGACCCCACCATCCTCAGAGTTAGGTCCCATCTGCTTCAGAGTAAGGTCCCACCTCTTTCACAGCACGGAGCCTACTAGGGGAGGTAAGCTTCATACTCAGACTAAGGTCCCACCACTCTCAGAGCAAGATCCCACCTCCCTCAGAGTGAGGTCCCACCATCTTCAGAGTGAGGTCTCACCGCCCTCAGAGTAAGGTCCCATCTGCCTCAGAGTTAGGTCCCACCATATTCAGAGCAGGTAGCCTACCAGGACAGGCCCCACCACTCTCGGAGCAAGACCCATCTTCCTCAAGGTTCCACCTCCCTTGGAGGTAATGAACTGACCTCGTCGCCTTAAAAAGGCTGTCTGAGCCCACCACCCTCTTTCATCGTCTTGGAGTGGTGATGATATATAGGCCTCATCACTGGGTGATCGACCATCATCGTTTTCTGGCTGTGGTCAATAGCCTACAAAAATCTCTTTCCTGCCCACTAGTGCCGTGTGTTTCGAGGTGTAGAAATATACATATGCACTAATATATACAAACGTATCCTGTTTGTGGTGTTGCATAAATCATGCGTTATTAAAATGACCTTGCTATTAATGGCGATGAGTAAATATGATTAATAAACTGGTTATCGGAGTTAATTGTTATCACTATCTTTATCTATTATCTACTGTCAAGAAACACTCGGTGCCATGAGCTGTTTCAGCTACGTTAGCTTTTGTTTTTGCCTAAATAAACACACTTTTTATGAAGATAGGAACAGAACCTTCTACATTTGTTGATAAAATATGAAATTAACATCTTTAATTGGTGTCTGTTATTTATTGAGTGACAAAGTAGCAAAGAGTTTACAGATTTGAATTTTCACAATAGTTCTATTTATCGCTTCAAAAAACTTCGAAAATCAGTTCAAGCGAAGCCTAGTGATGAAGCTGCCGACATAAAAGTGTAAGATAATTAGTGTTAACAATGGTGTTAATGATAAAGTTCAGGATACATAGCGACAAGATTTTCGACATATTTTTTCCTCAATTAAATTGCAATAAACAAACTCACTAGAACGAGTTATATATTTTCTGAAAGCTTTAGAAAATTGGAATTTTTCAGGGAATTAGAAATTAGTGAAACAGATTTTCTATTGTTTTTCACTACAACTGAATTATTTGACGTTAAGTGAAGCGGTTTTTGTGGGGGGGGGGGGGGGATTTAGCCTTCAAATATCCGGCTTAAAGTGGATATCTCCAGACGTCTTGTCTGGTAGTTCATTGTAAAAGCTATACTGTGATAAAAGAAAACATTTTTTGTCACTTTTTTTAACCAACCTATACAGTTGATTACAAAATTTTATGTTGTGCCAAAAGAACATTTTCGAATTTTGGAAGCCTGTTTGGAAAAGTCAAACCTTAAAGGATGGTATATACAGCCTGAGTGTGGTAGGTAACTTAGCTGGGATTTACCTTCTCAGTTCTGAGCTTGTACATTTTATGCGTGGATGTTGAGCTTTTGAGGTGATGCAGAGCAAGGGTCATCAAACTATGAACATATTCATCCGGAGTTGATTATCTTATGTCAGTACTTTGGAAAATGGGCGGAGAAGCTAAAAATATGCGTTTTGCGCCCTCTAATGTAGGCAAAAGTTTCCTTGCTAAATACATTGTATAATGGTTTTCCTTGCTAACTACATTGTATAATGGTTTTCCTTGCTAACTACATTGTATAATGGTTTTCTGTTATAAAATCACGTAGATGCTCAACATCAACTCACCGAAATTTAAAAAAAATGATGAAATTCTCATCATTGTTTCGGAGCCACCTGCGTTCTGTACCGATATATTACCAAATTCCTGAGTTATCACATTTAATGTCTGGTTTTGTATTTTGATATACTTTCAGGTGTATTGTATAGGCGTACAACTGGACCGTTACGGAACACCGACGTGCAACGAAGATAATCAATTTACATGGAGATACCATTGATATACAGTGAACATTCCACATCTGGTGATATTGATAGGATGATAAAGACAGATATAAATTTATTTGTCCGTGAGCCAACATACACATCCTGAATGTGGTATGACTGGCGGATAGGGAAGACCAGGATACGCATCGGTAAAGAGAGGGATAAGACAAGGCCGCCTTCTCGACCCTTGACGTGCCGTGGCACTCCATGGCCAAGTGGAACAATCGCCATTGTCCGTTGACACTACCCTCTTGTAAAGAGAACATTACTTGACAATATATACCTGTCCAATTATCTGTAACTCGATCTCACAGTCACAGGTAGAGTGGTTTATCAACAACATATGTTAAGCGTGAACTCTGGTGTATGTGTTACCCACAGATTGTATCGCGGACTGATATAAAAAACAGACTATAGGAAGTCCGTGGTCTCCGTAAAACCAGGTGTGCGAAGTCATGAATATTGTATCAGAGTTCGTGCCGAAAGCCCGGTTGAAGTATCAACTTAAATACAAGCACACTACAGTGAGACAACACTTACCTGTTAACCAAAAAAGTATCCACCTGGACGGACATTGGTCGTACAATATCGGTTTAGTTCCCAAGTGAGCTGACAAAACTGTGAAGGAACCAACATAGCTAAACTGGGGGAATTCTTACGTGGACATGCGTTTCGCTGCATCATGTTGAATGCTTGTTTATTCCGTCTAAGTTGGAAACCCATTGAATAGCTTCATCATTGTCCTCACGAGGAAACTACGTACTTGTCTGGAGACTGAGGATAACTTCAAGTGTTGAGAAGATATGATTATACATGGAAAAACTAAATGATTTATGTACTGACCAGATTATAATTATACCGAGACGGACAGACAACCTGTTTGAGAACAAGTAACAATATGGCTGCCAAACCTTCAAGAAAACCACTGATTTGTTCTGCTACTTGTTTCACTATATTCATTATCATCTCATTACTGACACATATTGCTGAGGTCTTCTTGAATTCAGTGTATATCTACTATCTACATACGCAGACATTCAGCGCAGGATGGACAGCCACGACCCTCGGATTCCTCCTGCTTCCTGTTGTCATCACGCAACTCTTCTCTGCCATTCTTCATCTTCAGTGGCGAGCAGCCAACAGTCGAGATACCAAGGACACGTATTTTATCGCAGTCGTCCATGTGCTGCAGCTTGGCTTCATATGGCGACATCTAAAGATACTGAGTGAATCTAATTCCAGGAATAAAAAGAAGTTCTTTGCCGACCTGCTGTTGCTGAGGCTGGTGTTCGCCTTTACATCCGGGCTACCTCTATTGTTTCTGCAAGCTCATTACATCATCAACGGAGAAATTTATCATGGGATTCAAGTGGCCGCCATGACAGTGACTCTACTCTCCACGGCCTGGGCTTTGGCGTCCTTTCGGCGACAGAACGAGTGCTGCGAGGTAGATAAGGTCATCCTTACATGGCCAGGAATTTTGTTCAAGTTGTTGTGGCGGATAGGGGAAATAACCGCGAGAATTCTCTCCTTGGCCGTTTTTATTGGTTCTTACAATTACTGGATCTTCCTTGTTTTCGGCCTTCACTGGCTGTCCATGATTATATGTGTGTGGACATCCATTCTGGGAGCCTTGGACTTCAAAGATTTTGGACGTTGCAGTCAGGTGATGGTCTGTCTGGCCATTGGTTACGTTTATATCTTTAATCATATAAACTTCAGCAATATTCGAGCTAAGTACAGATACACTATTTATTATGGCATAATATTTTTCGAAACGTGCGTCTTAGTGGCAGCCTGGATTCTCAATACACCGTCGTGGAATGAACTTCCTGGAACGTACTACCTCATTGCCGCCATAGTCAGCGCCTTTGCCATAGGGATCATTTCAATGGTGGTCTACTATGGCTGTTTCCATATCCAGCTCACCCGAGTTCCAGCGGGGAATTCCGACGTCTGTATTCAAGATGGCTGCATTAATTGTAGACTAAGCTTGTGCGCCAAGCATAGTCAAGTTTTACAGCGGCCATTCAATTCCGGTTGGGTCAGTCCATATGATCAGGCCCTTTATAAAGGGCATTACTTCAAAAACATGATGCAAGACTCCCTATTTGATTCTACGTCCGAACTGGAAGATAGGGCCATGTCAAACTCTTCCGTTGACGGCCGGGAGGTGGAGTCCATTTTAAAATCCCCTAATCTTCCCGTCAGGCAAGCCATAGCAGTAGCGAATCCAGCGTATGGCAGGATGGACAAACAAAATGGTCGTGTCTCTTCAGAAGCGCCGTTGTACAGAAGAAGAAACCCTTCGTGCCACCATAATGAGTTCAGCAAGCAAAGATTAAAGGCAGAAACGGTTCCTGCGTCGATGTTGGAGCTTTCGTTACCGGCGAACGCTGATTGCCATAAGGAGCTTGTTCTGGAAGTGCCACCCCCTTCTCAAATTATAAAGGATAACACATCGATAGTATCGACATTAAAACGTACATTGAATGGAGATATAATAAATAATTTAGATGATCCACAGGAGGAAAAATCCCAAAATTACTCCTCTTTTTCAAAAGACAGGGCTCTGACAGATACTATGAGTTTGCCCAGTTCCTTATTACACATGGAATCTGACCAGTGGTACTCAGACAGTTATACCACGGACAATTCTCTAGGTGGCTACAACTTGCCGGTCACCTGCTTGGTGTCTGAAACAAGGGAGACAACTTTACGACCGCCGTATACAATATCAGATAACACAGACATCGTATCGTTGGATAGTGGTCAAGGATCTGACAGGAAAACACCACAATGTAAATCACAACGAAGTCTCAGTTCGTTTAAGCAGAGTGTCACCCCGTTTGTGGACCACTCTGATCCAGAAAGCGTGACTATTCATACGAGAACTAAGGGGAATAACTCAGAAAACATAACCTGGTACGACTGCAGCGTATCAGGAGAGAGTGCTTTCCCTCAAGTCTTTTCATCAGAAATCTCATCATATTCTTTTGACTCGGACAGTGACGGAAGTCCCGAGATGATCATATAAACGCACATGTACTCATCATAATGAAAGCTTATTTATTCATTCCAGTGATACTGTTAGATTGTCTCATTTATATAGATATATGCTACGTCCTACATGAATTACATGTATGTCACATATGATAGTGTCGCCGACCACTAATCACCAACGTGACTGTGGCGCTAATGATCTGTGTTCCAGAACGGAACTGCCGATCGTAATATTTACTATAAGACAGCGCGAACTGTGTTATGACCTTATCAAAAGGGAACTCAGCAGGTTTATACATTAGAACCTGCCACTGCGGTGCGATTTGTTTTATAGTCACTAGGTTCATAACCACTAGGTTTTATATTTCCACAGCTGCACCATATTGAGTTCAGAACAGAACTGATACAGTATTTGTTATGAGCTTCAATTGAGAACTGAATTGGAGTCATTCCTCCTACGCAACTGGCCGAACTGTGTTGCGGCCCAAATTACAGAACGCAACTACAGCAGGCCAGATTTCTTGAACTCGCGCCTCAAAAACTCGACTGGCACGATCTCTGCTATGGCTTACATCACAAAACAGAACCTAACCTCACCTGGTATAGGATTTCCGAAGCACACGCCTCAGTCTCTTCTAGCGCGATATGGCATACAATTCAGAACAGAGCAAATTCGAAGCCTGCTCCTCTAGCTTGACTGCAGCAAGATCTCTGTTTCTATGGTAGAACGTTAATGCCAAAACTTCGCTCGTTTGGACCGCGGTGTAAACCGATATTGACCTCGGAGTACATCGATTTTAACCAAGGTGTGAATCGATTTTGATCGCGGCGTAGAGTCCCTGACAATGCACGATTTCGCACATTGCGTGACGAAAGTCGGGAAATGAAAATCAAGATGTTTTCTCCATATCTTTTGGCTGGGAAAATATTTAAACCACGGTCAAATTCGATGTATACTTGAACATCACGGAAAATTTGGCATTGACGACCTACCATATATTTCAAAACGGCACTGCAAGAGATTTCGGATGTGCTTTGGGGAATCCGTGTACCAATAGTTGTCTGTGATTTACTGTGAATCGAACATACTATTGTCAGTATTTAACAATAGGAGGTGTATATACGATATCATTCCAGGTGAATATGTCACTTCAAATTCCTGACTCGGATGTCAAACGTCTCAGTTTGTGCACACATATATTAGTGAAGGTACGGACTTAGGATAGCCTCGATAAGTGATATGAATTGGGACCAGATTACTAATTGTGATGAGCCGACTTCCGTTTGTTTGAATGTATATAAAATATAAGCAATGTTATGCTGATTATACGACATTCTTGGATTATGTCAGTTTCCTTGTCATAGCTTCCCCATTTGAGATTTGCCAAACGCTGTATCATTGCAACGATAAGGCATATATGATCAGAACTTTGCAACTTCATTATTATAACACTGAAAACAGAATCCGTCACTGATGTTTTCTGCCTAGCACTACCTCTAATGTATCTTGTTAAACATGGGTATTTTCCATTTTTAAAACGTTATAATAAACTTGCCTTGTAAAAGTTATACAATCGATATGAATTATATCATTGTGGTTTTTTTATATTGATTACCGGTACCGGTATATAACTATAGAGGATACAGCAAACATTATTACCATTATCACGGGAGATTTCTCTCCAAAACGATGTTATCTTTAATGAGTGCATGAGCATGTGGTACTCAAACTTGAAGTGATCAATCACGGAAATACAAAACCTCAGTGTTCCTTCGTTGGATATACCGTAACATATGTGTGACAATATTACGGTGACGGTCCAGGGTTATAGAATGATCCTAACATCGTCTTTGGTATACCACACCATGCATCATAGGTACTGGTTTTAGATCCGTATTTCATGTAAGGTACTATTGTTCAGAAATAGAATTATTAAAAAAAACACCCATCAAGACACATTGTTCTACCGAGAAAGTCTATTCTTCTCCTTTGGTTCTTGACAATAACACGAAAAATTGACCGTTTTTAACCGAAAGGCAGGTATGTCGTTAATAAAGCGATTCTTCGAGCGGATCGCCATTTTGGGCTGAAGAAAAATGAACATGCCTATCAGCGAACAAACGGGCACCATGCAATCAAGCCATGCGTGGTTAGAATGGCTAGATTGGCCATAGACTTGTCGGGCAGGGCATTCCTTTAACTCGTTTATTTTTTGAGAAAATAGAATAATTGAAAAAATCAAAAACTTTTAATCACACCAGTTTGATAAAACCCATATGAAACGAGCTTATGAGATAAACCCATGAAACGAGCGATAGGGAGCGTCATGTGAGTTTTATCAAACGACTGTGCTAAAAATTAGATAAATGACCACAAGTATGATGATTTATTTCTCACATTACAATAATTAGAGCATTTCCACACAGTGGATGCTCTAATGTTTTCATGCGAAACGGATCTGGAAATAATTTCCACAGATGGGCTTTGCATATTGCGGTTAAAGGAAGAGTTCCCGTGAAGTTCATTCTGGCACTAGTCTGGTGAAAATTGAAATCGTTTTGATGGCTTGCGCGGGTGAGGTGGGGGGATTCAGAAAATGAAAATTTAACTGCTTTATCCTTTTAAATTGTGTAGTTTTTTGGATCACAGTTGCCAACACGGCCCATCAAGGAATTATTCTAAATCGCCATCTAATAAGTGCACTTCTTTCTTTGGGTTATGTGAATGATCAAAATATATGCCACATTTAACAGATGATGTGTACTGTCTAACATACTGGATGTTCGTTTGCAGCTAAAGTAGCAATTTGGTCTCACTAAAAAGTTGAAATTCTTGATGGTTCATCAGCCCTGTAAAGTCACAATCAAGGGAACAAACTCTGTATCTCCCATCACATCAGGGGAGATGAGTATGCATCTGCTGTCTAGCCAAACGAGGTTTTTCAACCGAGCATCTATGGTGGCTGATATCTGTCATGTCGTATCATCCTACTATCACCCTATTTTTACTGGCGCGATGGTACGATGGTACGATGCGATGGCACTATGCGATGGTACGATACGATGGTACGATGCGATGGTACGATGGCACGGTGCGAAGATACGATGGCACGATGCGATGGTACGATGGAAATTCCTTCATCGTATCATCGCATCGTACCATCGTATCATCTTATCATCGTACAATCGTATCATCGTACCATCGTACCATCGCGCTTCGGAAGAGTTGCTCAAGTCGCTTGATCAAACGAAAGTCATGCGCAAATAAATTATATTGATTG
>JAVTVY010042804.1:0-17597 GCA_036873755.1 Hanleya hanleyi | reverse complement strand
AAAAATACCACTCTTTGGTGATAAGTGAGCATTGGTTATTTCCCTTCTTTCCCTCTGGGGGTCTTTTTACCCTTCAAACCTCTAAAATGGCTCTGCGGTTGAGGTGCTACGCCAGACCCCCATCTCTAGAGAATTGTACAAGGGTGCCCAAACTCAAAGGCTGAATCAGGCCCCGACTATAATAGCCCTGTTAAAAGCCCAGCTGCTTTACAGCACTTGAAACTGCTCTATACTAAAAAAAAAGAGTAATCCCCAAAGTAAACAACTAGAGGCCATTTGCTTGACTAAAATATGTAGGCATCTAACTTGGCAAATTTTAGAGCTATTCCAAGGCCACTCTGGCCTAAAATGAAGAAAAATTTGTACCCTGTGTTACTTTTAATAAGCCATGATATGAAAAATATAACAAGCGTTCTGAGAACCCCAACATCTCGCCTTGCGGGGTCATCCACCAAAGGTGCAGCAGTATTGAAAGCATACATGTAGAGCAAACAATAAGGTCTGGAATAAGTGATGCGGTACAGACAATAATGTCTGGAATAGATTATCTGGTACAGACACTAACATCAGTCCCATGTGGGATTACTGGCAAAAGTTAATCCCATGTAGGATGGATAGGTCAGTGCAGTCGGATTACTGGTACATAGGGCATTCCAGTGCGAGATTACTGCTGGGTGGACCAGTCCATGTTATTACTGATGGATAGTCCTCTGTGGGATTACTGCTGGATAGTCCAGTCCCAAGTGGGATTACTACCATCACCATCATGGTATGGATGGTAGTGATGGTATGGATGGTATTGATGGTATGGATGGTAGTGATGGTAGGAATGGTAGTGATGGTATAGATGGTAGTGATGGTATGGATGGTAGGAATGGTAGTGATGGTATGGATGGTAGTGATGGTATGGATGGTAGTGATGGTAGGAATGGTAGTTATGGTATGGATGGTACAGTGAGCGCAAGAACTAACCCACCTTCCAGACGCGACCTGGTCGCGACCTGGACGCGTCCACTCTGCGCCCGCCTCGCGGCCGCCGTGCGACCACGGCTTCGGACGCGTCCAGCAAAAATCAGCTTTGGACGCGCACGGTCGCGTCTGGTCGCGACCGGGCGAGTCTGTATATGGTGTTCACATCGATTCTGAACGATACTTCTTCCTGATCGAAATGACTTACTTCATTTGACGAAAAATGCAAAACCACAACAACTGTTTCACCAAATCCTTTCTTTAAAGTTATATTATAAAATTCATGCGGGAGTCCTCCATCCACTAAACTTTTCTAATTTAATCACTTACGTCATTTGTATTATCGTTTTGCATTGTGGTTGTTGTTGTAAATCTTAGGAATGTCACTCGTGAAACAGCATTCTTGGACATTATTTGGTCGTACCGAACTGATACTCAACGGTATCTTCCAAATATATAACTCTGAAATTATTCTTGTAATAAACAATGCAAAAAGAAATTCCGGAAACATCTTCCTCGATTTGCTTTGTCGAGAATCATATACCGAAAGATTTTGGCAAAAATAAACTGAGAAGGGTGCAGAAAACGAGGGATGAATGTCGTTACTTGGGTATAACTTCCATATTTACGTTAATAAATATATACCCATGTAGTATATGATGTGGGTAATTATTTTGTTAATGTCATCTTCACGCTCCGCTCACTGACGAGGTGTTCATTGCAAATTAATAATTCTCTCGAATCTGCCGCGAATTAAAAAAGAATAATAATAATTTGTGTATTTACAATGGAACATTTTCCCAATCAATTTTAGCCTTTCACAGGTCATCTATTACACCTATTCGTTAATATAGTCACAATCAGAAGCAAATTACTCTGGAGGCGTTTTGAGAGACAATTCCATGGAAAATGTGGTGTACGGAAAAATTATAGAATTCATGATATCCTCTACGGAGCCGACAGCCAGTAAACCGGTGGAGCTGTCGCTCCGTCAGCCAACAGAGCTGTGGCTCCGCCAGTTTTTTCCATTTAGTCTACGGCATTTTGTCTGTAATCGTATCGTTACTTGGGTACAACTTCCATATTTACGTCAATGAAATACATATTCTTGTTTAGTATATGATGTATTTTGTTAATTTTATTACGCTTCGCTCTCTGACAATGTGTCCATCGCAAATTAACATATCTCTCGAATCTTAGGATGATGGGTGTCCCGTTCTCACTCAGTTTCCATCGTGAAAGTTGTAGGGTTATTTTGTTCTCACTCATTTTCCATCATGGGAGTTATTTGTTTGTATCCATTTTAATTTCACCCAATTACATTATGGGACATGCATGTTCATAAAACCACTTATGATAGGACATGTAGAAAGTCACTCGACATCCTTCCTTGAGCTTCCTTCTTCCGACGGAGAAAACAGGGAGGCATGGTAAATGAAAAAAATAAGTGTTTGTTTTCACCAATCAAGTGTTCCATCTGTTTGTCAGGATGCACGTATATTCGTAACTTTGGGAGTTCGTTCCTTTGTGATAAAATTGAACTATAATATGTATGAAGACTATACATTCTTTTTTTGTCCAGTCTGTCTGTTTTTCAGATATGGCGTGCATGAGATGAAGAAACGGCATCTGAAGCCATCGATATTTTGCCCTCATCTCCGGTATTTAACCATCATTTTATTGCATTTTGATCTTTTCGCCATACCAGTATACTTTTAATTGTTCATTATATGCATGTGCATTAAATTTAACTTTTTGTTTTCAATCTTTTCATTGTTTTTCTCCAACTCGGATGCAACCACAATATATGCATTAACTGAGTACATTACAATGTATTTTCTTGTTCAGCCCGACTGTTTTGCAGATCTGTCGTGAATGAGATGAAGGAACCATATCTGAAGTCCGTGATATTTTGCGCCCATCTCCGGTATTTATCCATCAATTTATTGCATTCTGATCTTTTCCCAATACCAATATACTTTTAATTGTTTATTACATACATGTGCTTAAATTGAACTTTTCAACCTTTTCATTCTTTTTCCCCCAACTCGTATGGAACCACAGTATATCCATTATGACTTCTATGTCTCCTGCGAATTTAAAAAAAAAAAAATTGTGTACACTCACTGAAAACATCACTTTTCCCGATCAAGTTTAGCCTTCCATGTGTCACCAATACTTCAAATATTCGTTAATAGTCATAATCAGAAGCAAATTACCAAGGAGGCGTTTTGGCAGACAACTGCAAGAAAATGTGGCGAAGGCAGACTTCACAGTTATATAGAATCCACGATATCGTCTATGGAGCCGACAGCCTGGACGTCAATGGAGCGGCGACTCCGTCATTCAACTAAGCTGTAGCTCCGCCAACCTGTTCCCTTCCTTCGTCTACTGCATTTTGTCCGTAATCATCAATGGTATTAATTAAATGTGATTTAACTGTTGTATTCTCTTCAGCCAAACGTCTCTCAATTGTTTTCTCTTTATTTCTAACAGGTACAATGATGGCAGGGTGGAGTGACCGTGAAATATCTGTTCAAAATTTCGGCCATGGTATTGATGCGTTCTGGACTTCATATATCATCAGATGATCTCTGAATATGTTCTCTTAACTGAGAAGGTCTATAATTCCTTCCATTGAGAATTAGTTACCCTGATACTATCTTCGTGGCTTGGCTGGTATATTTTACAGGGCACTGTACAGCTACGATATACAGCATATATGAATACGGTTCGCAACGTGGGTACAATATATTTAATATTTATATGCAAGCGTCTAGTCCGTCATTCAATATTCAGCTGTGGTAAACCATTGAAGAATTTCCGCGTCCATGATCCAAATTCATATATAGTTGCATTATCATCAAATTAAAGGAATAAATAATAGTACACATAAAACTAGCGGTCAACAGTTCTCAATGATGCCGACAAGACATCATGATGTTCCAAAAATATCAAATCCGTATGGCTGATCAGTATATTCTCAATTCATATGGATTACCTGTTTCAATATCGGCAAATCTCGCAGTTGAGTATAGGGACACTTTGGAACACAGATATTGTTCAAATGTTGAGTATTTCATCATAAGGGATTAATTAGCCAAATGTGGGCGCTTTTAGGCAGATGGGCCTGCTTATGCACGAGAACTGCATGGTTTACGTGCGAATTTTTGTTACCTGCGCAAAATCTGAATTTGGAAATATAAATCCTGGCGTTGGTTACTCCGCTTCAACCGAGAAATAAGTTTATGAAATACACAGTATCAGTTTACATTCAGATGTGGCTTTTAATAAAACGTCAAATTTATGTGGAAGACATAAGTTCACAACACGAAAGGAAAAAGGGTTACGAGACACATCCGGGATGAAGATCAGAATGTTTTTTGTTAAATTAGTTTTGACCCCAAATCTTCAGATGACTTATAGCTCATATTTTGTTAGAAATATAGCAACTAGCGAAAGAGACCAGTCGTGGTGTTTGTAGACAACAAGGTACGTCGTGTATTATCATGTGAATCGGATCCACAATTTTTCTATAAATACAAATCAATGCAGAAATATACATGCCTTTAACATTGAAGATATATGATGTCGAGATAAGGCATTACGGTTCCAGAGTACGATTTGTTAAACTATAACTCTTTCAGAACTACGAAATAACTGTTTTATCTCCTCCTACATCTTAGTAATATTACTGATGCTCGAGTAACAACAGAATGAAGTGAAAAAATAAATATTTGTATGGCTGACAATCAAGATCCACGACACGATGTTATACACTCTCGTGGAATCAGACTATATATTTCCTCGAGTCACGATGTACCGTGAACGCTTGCAGACAATACCAATCGTAGTATGGGAATTGTCTTATTGGTAACTCTGGACATCAAATTTATCTCTGTATCTCTCTCCCTCCTCCCCCCCCCTTCTCATAATATACTACAATAGTCTAGTCCGGCATTCAATGTTCGGCCGTCGTTCATTAAAGAATTTTTGAGTTCATAATCCAAAGATCTAATTCATATAACAGCATTAGCACCATATTCAAAGAGCTTTTTGAAATCCTTCAGAAAACTGGTGATATGTCCGATATCTGGGATGAGGTTCTATATTCAATGACCAGCTGCTTTTGTTTTCCCCTTGGTACAACTGGATGAGCATAATGATTGACGATTGCCCCACTGACGATATATCTTATCGATGAAAGAGCAGACGCATTTTTTATTGTTTTAAAATTATATTTCTCATTTGACTGTCGAGTTTTTGGGGTCAGGGTCGTGGGGTTTGAGTACTGGCCGACGGGTGTGATGATGGAGCCAAGGCTCCGTGGGCTGACGGAGGTCAATCTCCATAGATTTACGAAGTCGGGTCTCCGTGGACTGATGTAATTCAGATTGTTGTTGACTCGCTCCCAATATCCATTGCTGTCTTCGTATGGTACCGTGCCCGATATGACAGAAAGAATCGTCTCGTCACCTGTTCCTGCATGACCACCCACGATGATTTATGTATTACTTACCTTAATTCGTTGGCAGTAGTTGGACGAATGCATGCTGTTAGTCAAAGAATTCAGAAAAAACGTGTGAAAACATTAGTGAACACAGAGATTTCGCTATGCCATGCACTAACATAATTTCGGAAATACTAAAACTGTAAATTGTAGTTTACATGCCGAGAGAACGTGAATTTCAAAGATTTCAACTAAAAAAGATTCCAACAACAGAAGTCAATTCAACTAACTAACAGGACAAAGACAACATTAAAAAAAGAATTTTTCGGGAGTATCTGAAATAAGAAAATAACATGAAATTAGTTCAACATTATTCCTATAAATATTTACATTTAATACTAAATATTTGTGTAATGTGTAATTGATAATAAACTTGAAGGATGTAAGATAATTTTACCGATAGCACAGAAAAATGTGTAAGGTTATTATAAATTCTGATAAAAAAAAATATTATTCAACAATTTTAAATAACTTTTTCTTTCCTCATATCGCCCAAACTTATAAACATTTTTACAGTCGCCTTCATAACAGATCATGTTGTGGAACGCAAATAGAATACAGACCTAGGGTGAATGGAAGAAATTCTTGCATAAAGCCTTCACGTTTTGCACGAGAAAACCGGAATGTAAAATTGAAAACCGAAGATTTCCCTGCTGTTCTTGTTGCTTTGACAGCACACGGACCTCGGAGGAAGCAATTTGTTCGTGAAGACGTCGTGAAAGATTTCATTCGAATTTAGAGCATATAAAATTGTTTTTAGATCTAATATAAAGTTGATTGTGATAGGAAGAAGAAAACATTTATCTCTGTGAATCGGAGGATAATGAAGATCGATCTTTGTTATTTTCTTGAAGTCGGAAATCCTTCCGTGTAATGATAAGTGATACCACATAAAGTAACTTATAGCGTTATGCATTTATGCAGGCAAATAAAATGCGGACAATGGCAGATAAATTTTATAAATATCGTACAAAACACATTAATTAGACTCCAGATTCTAGGTAATCAATTTGACCAGAATGAGTAATATAAATGAAAATGCTCAGTGACATTTGAATTCCTTTGTATAACAATGAATTCAATTGCGTCTAGACGCGTCCGGACGTGTCCAGACGCACCTGGTTGCGGCCGGGCTCTGCTCTGGGACCGCGACCGGGCGAAGCCGATCCTCGAGGCGGACGCGGGGCGGGCGCAGAGCGGACGCACGCTGGTCGCGACCAGGTCGCGTCTTCTCAACCCTTAGTTCTTGCGCGTAGTGTAGTGATGGTATGTATGGTAGTGATGGTATGGATGGTAGTGATGGTATGGATGGTAGGAATGATATGGATGGTAGGAATGGTAGTGATGGTATGGATGGTAGTGATGGTAGGAATGGTAGTGATGGTATGGATGGTAGTGATGGTATGGATGTGATGGTATGGATGGTAGTGATGGTATGGATGGTAGTGATGGCATGGATGGTAGTGATGGTAGGAATGGTAGTGATGGTATGTATGGTAGTGATGGTATGGATGGTAGTGATGGTATGGATGGTAGTGATGGTATGGATGGTAGTGATGGTATAGATGGTAGTGATGGTATGGATGGTAGTGATGGCATGGATGGTAGTGATGGTAGGAATGGTATGGATGGTAGTGATGGTATGGATGGTAGTGATGGTATGGATGTGATGGTATGGATGGTAGTGATGGTATGGATGGTATGGATGGTAGTTATGGTAGGAATGGTAGTGATGGCATGGATGGTAGTGATGGTAGGATGGTAGTGATGGGATTGTAGTGATGGCAGGGATGACATGGATGGTAGGATGTAAGTGATAGCAGTGATGGTAGGATGGTATGGATGGTAATGATAGTAGGGATCCGATGGTAGTGATGGTTGGGATTGTAGTGATGGCAGGGATGACATGGATGGTAGGATGTAAGTGATAGTAGGGATGGTAGTGATAGTATGGATGATAGCGATAGTAGGGATCCGATGGTAGGGATGGTTGGGATGGCAATGATGGTTGGAAGGGTATGACTGGCAGTGATGGTTGGAATGGTAGTGATGGCAGGGATGATATGGATGGTAATGATAGTAGGGATGGTAGTGATGATCAGTATGGTAGTGATGGTATGGATGGTAGGGGAGGGCGATTTGGTTTAATGTCATGCTCAAGGTTGTTTCACTCATATGGTGACAGTCAGTTGGGTTGGTGGAGGAAGCCGGAGTCGTTGGCAAGTAACTGACAATCTTCCACACATGGACAGGCTGAGTTCGAACCCGTGCCGGTGCATCAGTGTGAGGCTAGCGGTCACCAGCGAAGCACCTTAGACCACTCAGCCACTGAGGGCCCATATGGAATGGTAGTGATGGTAGGATGTTAGGGATGGTAGTAGTGATATGGATGGTAGTGAATGTAGGATGTTAGTGGTGGTAGTGATGGTAGTCATGTGCACTTCAGCTAAATGCAAAACTCAATCATTTCCCATAATTTGGAGAAAAATTAATATTTCATCTCAAAAATAGCACAAGTACAGGGCTCTCAAGGAGAGGCGAGCGATCACTCGCGCGCGCCTCCTGCTCGCCTGAAATCAAAAAGTGGTGAACCACTCGCCTGTTTTCGTCGGTCAGAATAAAATTTAATGACACCTTCAGCTGTTGCTGTCAAGTTCTTGACTTCCAAGATATCTCGTTGTTCATCATTGGCACGTTTCATAGGTCAGAATAATATTTAATGACATCTTCAGCTGTCGTAAAATTCTTGGTTTCGTAAAGATCTTGTTGTTCAGCAATTTCGGAAGTCTTCCCGCCATTTCCGCTTCATGTGTTTGTGCAAAAAGTATAACCCTGTGTCGGAACGAAATTACAGGTAGACTGGTTGCCTCCCTTGTATTTCCATACAGACACGTTTTGAGCCGTGGGTTATGATTTCCAAAAATATAAAATCCGTCAAACACCACGGCTCAAGTTTTAAACATTACATGTAGTTTCCGATTTTGTTTAACATTACATCACTGCGTTTTAAACATTAGTTTTCGATTTTGATTTACTCTCGGTGTTACGCGGACTTGACTTTCGTCCCACGATCAAGTCCATGCTTTTCATTGATCTCACGCAAGCACGCGTGCGTTTTCGTTCCTGACAATTTTGTAACTGTTAGCAAGATGTTAGCGGAAAATTGCACGATGTCGAATCCGAAAGGAAAGCTGATAGAACTATCAACGTACCTAAAATGGGGAGAGGAACTTACATCAGTGTTCCGAATTAAAGAAGACTACAACATCGTTCAGAACCGCGCATATGTGACCCACATATTCTGTAATGTACTTGTAGAAGTAATTTCAGCATTTCACTCGCCTCAGGAATTTCTCAGGCGAGTGATAAAAGCACTCGCCTCACTCGCCTAAGCTTAACTTCAGGCGAGTGACGAATCACTCGCCTTCATTTTGCTCCTTGAGAGCCCTGAAATCATAAGAAACATGTGTATGAAGTTTCGTAATCATCCAATGAGAGCTGACAACTGCAGCAAACTTATCATGTAGAAGCCTACATGTACAATTTACCTAAACAGAAAACTCATTCATTCGCCATAATTTTGAGAAAAATTAATATTTTTTCTCAAAAATAGCACAGGTACATCCTCTTATCATAAGAAACATGTGTACCAAGTTTCATAATCATCCAATGACAGCTGACAACTGGAGCAAACTTACCATGTACATGTATATGTGCCTCTACATGTACAATTTACCTAAACAGAAAACACTTCATTTGCCATAATTTGGAGAAACTAGAGCATAGTCTGAGGGATGCACACATTTGATCAAAATGATCAATAAGGCTGCTTACAAGATACCCCCCGTAAGGGCATAGATACATGGGGGTGGTTAACGTTTCACGAGTAAGCTGAATGGGATTGTGGCAGTGGAAATCATCAGTAAGCATGCTTACAAGATATCCCCCGGATGCACATTTGATAGGAATTGACGAGTATTTGTAGAGGAATATAAGTATACATGTTATGAGTGGCGGCACAGTATGTAACTAGTTGACAATGAGACCTCGCTCGGTTGGAGTGCGGTTAACGGATTGTCTATGCATGAGTCGTGACGATACTCAGATGAGTTTAATGGATTGTTCAGAAAATTGATGTTAATAATGATTGTTGAGAATGGGGTTATGCAGGCATATTGTGTTTTACCTAACTGTTGTTACCACTAGAACCGTGTAGACTTGAAATGGGCGGTTGCAACAGATAGGCGAATTACTGTCATCTGGATAACCATATTGAAGAGGAAAAGGAAGTAAATGGGAAGTGAAATATTAAACTTACTACCGGTAGACGCATATGCAACACCCTGAGCTAGGTCTCATGGTATGGCAGCTACATACAAAATTTGAGAAGAATCTAATCAGCCGTTGTCAAGTTATGCTCCAGAAATGGAATGTTATGGACCAACTGAGAAAATTCTGCCCATAGGTGGCGCCACCTGTAGACGCACATGCGCCAAATGCAATCCCAAGCAAGGTCTCATGGTAAGGTAGCTACATACCAAATCTGAGAGGAATCCAATTAGCTGTTGTCAAGTTATGCTCCGGAAACGAAATGTTACGAACTGACTTGAGAAACTTTTGACCCTAGGTGGCGCCACCTGTAGACGCACATGCGCCAAACGCAATCCCAAGCGAGGTCTCATGGTATGGCAGCTGCATACCAAATTTGAAAGGAATTCAAGTAGCGGTTGTCAAGTTATGCTCCGGAAACGAAATGTTACGGACTGACATGAGAAACTTTTGACCATAGGTGGCGCCACCTGTAGACGCACATGCGCCAAACGCAATCCCAAGCGAGGTCTCATGGTAAGGTAGCTACATAACAAATTTGAGAGGAATCCAAGTAGCGGTTGTCAAGTTATGCTCCGGAAACGAAATGTTACGGAATGACCCTAGGTGGCGCCACCTGTAGACGCACATGCGCCAAACGCAATCCCAAGCAAGGTCTCATGGTATGGCAGCTGCATACCAAATTTGAAAGGAATCCAAGTAGCGGTTGTCAAGTTATGCTCCGGAAACGAAATGTTACGAACCGACTTGAGAAACTTTTGACCCTAGGTGGCGCCACCTGTAGACGCACATGCGCCAAACGCACTCCCAAGCGAGGTCTCATGGTATGGCAGCTGCATACCAAATTTGAAAGGAATCCAAGTAGCGGTTGTCAAGTTATGCTCCGGAAACGAAATGTTACGGACTGACATGAGAAACTTTTTGACCATAGGTGGCGCCACCTGTAGACGCACATGCGCCAAACGCAATCCCAAGCGAGGTCTCATGGTAAGGTAGCTACATACCAAATTTGAGAGGAATCCAAGTAGCGGTTGTCAAGTTATGCTCCGGAAATGAAATGTTACGGAATGACCCTAGGTGGCGCCACCTGTAGACGCACATGCGCCAAACGCAATCCCAAGCGAGGTCTCATGGTATGGTAGCTGCATACCAAATTTGAGAGGAATCCAACTGGCGGTTGTCAAGTTATGCTCCGGAAACGAAATGTTACGGACGGACGGACGGCACGACGGACGGACGGACAAGCTGAAACCAGTATACGCCCCCTACAGTACGTGTCGGGGGGTATAAAAATAATATTTCTTGTCAAAAATAGCACAGGTACATCCTCTAATCATAAGAAACATGTGTACCAAGTTTCATAGTCATCCAATGACAGCTGACAACTGGAGCAAAGTTACCATGTAGATGTATATGTATACATGTAGAGGCCTACATGTACAATTTACCTAAACAGAAAACTCTTCATTTGCCATAATTTTGAGAAAAATTAATATTTCTTCTCAAAAATAGCACAGGTACATCCTCTTATCATAAGAAACATGTGTACCAAGTTTCATAATCATCCAATGACAGCTGACAACTGGAGCAAACTTACCATGGACATGTATATGTACAATTTACCTAAACAGAAAACTCTTCATTTGTCATAATTTGGAGAAAAATTAATATTTCTTGTCAAAAATAGCACAGGTACATCCTCTAATCATAAGAAACATGTGTACCAAGTTTCATAATCATCCAATGACAGCTGACAACTGCAAGAAACTTTCCAAGTACAGATGTACATGTGCACTTCAGCTAAACGCAAAACTCATTCATAGGGATTTTAACATTAGAGTACCCCATATATTTTTTCTAATTTTTCTAGATTTTTTTTTAACTTGCTAAACCAAAAACCCATTCATTTCCAGGCAGGGGACACCGACACAGACGACGACATCCTCTTTCCCCCCTCACAATATCTCCCCTTTACTTCGTAAGGCGAGATAAAAAACAAAAAAAAACAAAAAAACAGAAAGAGACTTACGAACTTGTACATATAGCGATTCTTATTTACTTCTATTTATATCTCCTACTAATCTCTCATTGTTATTTATTATTTATCTATTTATTTATTTATTTATATATTTAGCGCTGGAAAAGATATTCAATAAACAACGTAATGTACCGCGAGAATCGAATAAAACATTGAGAAATTGTAGTTTAAGGGCCGCTTCCCATTCGGATTTCGCGGCCCTTAAACTACAATTTCAATTAATCAGTATGCTAGTCAGTTATCCTGAAGTTGCTAACACCACAGAGACGTCTGTAGAAGCTTTGCTTTCTGCGAGCTGAGTACCGCTGACAGGTTAGTTTGAAAATTGTATATGAAGTAGACCTATGTGCGTGTGTGTAGTTGTTATAACTGACTGGACTGTGTTAATGCTAGTTTGGCTATATTAACATATAGTGAACATTCATAATACGAAATAACTGTATGTCATTCATATGTGGCAATATTCTTGTATGTTGAAGTTCTAAATTACAGATGTGGTGTCATGGTGGGACGTAACTGACGGGTGCTCCGTACGGAATGAGCATACATGAATGTGTAATAAATTAAAGTGAAACCTGTGTATACCGACCATGCTTGGGACCAGATTATAGTGTTGGTTTTGACAGAGTTCTGGTTTATCAAGGTTCAAAAGACTTTAAATGAAAGTATTGGGACTGAGGATATGTCGGTATTTAGAGATTAGTCAGTTAACCCAGGTGTCAGTATTCACAGGTCTCACTGTACATGTACTACTGTTTACCTTGAAGGCGCCAGATCTGGAGAAGACCATGAGGCAGTACTGTCGAGCGAGCTCTTTCTCCTCACCGGTACATTGATCCTCCTCCGGGGGTTTACCACAATCGACACTACACTCTGTGTCATCTGCCTGACCCTGGTACGGTATGCCCCATGACTGTCCAAACAGGTTATTGTTGTCTGTCTGGATTAGCAAAAGAAACTGAGTTATTGCTCTCAGTCCACATGGAGACAAAGATGTACGGTAACATAGCAACACACTATTTCTCTGCCAGAATAATGAACAATGGATACCTGTCATCATCCAAAAACTTTCCTGAATGAACAGTGGATACCTGTCATTGTCACTTTCCTAAATGAACAGTGGATACCTGTCATTGTCACTTTCCTAAATGAACAGTGGATACCTGTCATTGTCACTTTCCTAAATGAACAGTGGATACATGTCATTGTCACTTTCCTAAATGAACAGTGGATACCTGTCATTGTCACTTTCTTAAATGAACAGTGGATACATGTCATTGTCACTTTCCTAAATGAACAGTGGATACCTGTCATTGTCACTTTCCTAAATGAACAGTGGATACCTGTCATTGTCACTTTCCTAAATGAACAGTGGATACATGTCATTGTCACTTTCCTAAATGAACAGTGGATACATGTCATTGTCACTTTCCTAAATGAACAGTGGATACCTGTCATTGTCACTTTCCCTAATGAACAGTGGATACCTGTCATTGTCACTTTCCTGAATGAACAGTGGATACATGTCATTGTCACTTAAATGAACAGTGGATACATGTCATTGTCACTTTCCTGGAATGAACAGTGGATACATGTCATTGTCACTTTCCTAAATGAAACGTGGATACATGTCATTGTCACTTTCCTAAATGAACAGTGGATACATGTCATTGTCACTTTCCTGAATGAACAGTGGATACATGTCATTGTCACTTTCCTAAATGAACAGTGGATACATGTCATTGTCACTTTCCTAAATGAACAGTGGATACATGTCATTGTCACTTTCCTGAATGAACAGTGGGTACATGTCATTGTCACTTTCCTGAATGAACAGTGGATACATGTCATTGTCACTTTCCTAAATGAGCAGTGGATACATGTCATTGTCACTTTCCTAAATGAACAGTGGATACATGTCATTGTCACTTTCCTGAATGAACAGTGGATACATGTCATTGTCACTTTCCTAAATGAACAGTGGATACCTGTCATTGTCACTTTCCTAAATGAACAGTGGATACCTGTCATTGTCACTTTCCTGAATGAACAGTGGATACATGTCATTGTCACTTTCCTAAATGAACAGTGGATACATGTCATTGTCACTTTCCTAAATGAACAGTGGATACATGTCATTGTCACTTTCCTAAATGAACAGTGGATACCTATCATTGTCACTTTCCTAAATGAACACAGAACAATGGATACCTGTCATGATAAAGTCACTTTCTTGAATGAACAATGGATACCTGTCATTGTCACTTTCCTAAATGAACACAGAACAATGGATACCTGTCATGATAAAGTCACTTTCTTGAATGAACAGTGGATACCTGTCATTGTCACTTTCCTAAATGAACAGTGGATACCTGTCATTGTCACTTTCCTAAATGAACACAGAACAATGGATACCTGTCATGATAAAGTCACTTTCTTGAATGAACAATGGATACCAGTCAAGATCCTGCTATTGTCACTTTCCTAATTGAACAATGAGCAATGGTTACCTAATCATTATCACCTTCTTGAATAAACAGTGGATACCTGGCATGATCCTGTCATTTTCCTAAATGAACAATGCGCAATGGATACCTACCATTGTCACTTTCCTAACTGAACAATGAATACCTGTCATGATTCTGTCATTTTCAACATAAGTCACAAGAGTCAGGTTTTCATTGTCTAATGGCTGACATGCCTATGACCAGTACACGACTGGACTGCATGCAGTGTGCAGGCGTGGTGTGACAAGTGCCTTTGCTCTTTGCTCCATCTAGAACTTAGAACTACAGCCTTTGCTCTATTACACAGGAAGAGAACTTAGTAGGAACTACAGAAATTAAAGGGCTTGTGCTAATGTATAATCAGTCTAAGATTTGTGCAAATAATTGAATCCTACATGATAAAGGTGTTAATTCAGTTACTTACAATCTGTCCTGCCGGGGGACATGTTGGTCCTGTCGTCCAATCGTCACTCGGATCATCATTGAAGTTTCCACACAGGCCGCACGTTTTGTTCTTGAAGTCCTTTGACAGTATCACATCTACAGCAGTTTTCCCATTCCATTTCACATGTAGGCCAAAATCTGTTCGGATTTCCTGGAAAATAATATTATAATCTCATTGTTCAGAGTTTGATGCACAATAAATCATTTGTCCGAAACTTCCATCAAGTAACCTGGGTGTGTTTACACAAGAAACAATACATGACTTGAACATGTTGAAAGCCATACCGAAAGGACCTGGTGTGGTTTAATGAGATTTTGGCCCTCATGATGTGCGGTTTGGAGCGCCAAAAAGAAATATCACTTACGAAAGAAATTTTTCAGTTAGTGTACAGTATATTACCTTGTATCATGCTCTTTTCCTTCTGTAAACATATGAAGCCAGTCCATACCCAAAACCATGTTTGGGCAACATCAAACTATTGACACAGTCAATATTTCGGGGTTAAGTGTATCTTGATTCTCGATTGGATTCTTATGTTTACGGAGAAAAAAGTATGCTGTTTTCACCTCAAAATAGATGATTTACACAAATCCACTACTTCAAGATGCCGTTATTAAAAAAACATAAGAATTAGGGCCTACAAAATACACAGCGCACAAGACAAGATAGTATATACTTTACACAAACTGAAAAACATCACTTTGGCACTCCAAACCACACCTCATGGGGGCCATTATGTCATTAAACTGTGCCATGTCCTATATAAAGCAAACCATCAGCTGAACCTTCAATAATGTTGGACATCCACATGAAAATAATAATTGATTTAATTTTTTTTCATATCCATGCAAAGTGATATCGTACAGATTTCTGGTAAACCTGTGGCTTGAATTTCCGTGGCTTGGATTTATGTTGGCTCAAATGAGGAATTCATATTTTACACAGAGGCAGAGAGCAATGTACCATATTTCGGTACAAGAGACCAGAATTTGTGTACTCAGATACAGTGATACTAAGGTGTTAAGCAACATTAATGTACCATAACTTACAATATTTTGGACTGTGTAGTAGGCTACAAGTCCCTCATGAGGAGAGTAGGGTAATGTCTGTGCCAGGCCGTTTACATGGAAGGCAAGGCCTTGCTTCAACTCCATTTTCTGAAACGGAATGGTAATATCATGTGAAACCTGTGTATACAGACACCTGGGTAAACCGACTAACCTCTAAATACAGACATTATCCATGGTCCCAATACTGAGAATTGAAATATTTTGAACTTGAATAAAGCTGAACCCTGTCAACACCGACACTATTTGATCTGATCCGGCCTTTATGCCTGCCCACTGAACTGCTATTCAATTCCTGTGACCAGTGTTATCTGGTGAACTTCGACCCCCAGATTAGGAGCTATCTCAATCAGTGTTACATGCAGGGAGGCATGGTTTTTGCATGTATCACTTCATTGCCGATCACACTGTGGCAGTGGATAATATAATGGTGAAGGCATGAAACTTATGACCCACAGGTTTTGCAGGATAATGGTCGGTCATATTCCTGCGAAGTAGGCTCTCATTTGCAAATTGTCCAGTAATGAGTCAGTGAGTGAGTGAGTCAGTCAGTCCATCTGAATCCTTTCATCGGCAAAATAAGGAGAACCGTTGATATCAGAACCTTGATTTTTGGCATGAAGGTGCATTAGGGGACTGTTAACAGCAAGTTCTGAGCTGACCTACTTTTGATGAACATTTCTGGTGATTTTTGAATTGGTGATTCTGACTTGAGCAGTGCCCATCTTAATATAGGCAGGATTTCAACTGGAGGGTGGGGATTTCCAAGG
Organism: Hanleya hanleyi; assembly: GCA_036873755.1. Taxonomy (NCBI): domain Eukaryota; kingdom Metazoa; phylum Mollusca; class Polyplacophora; order Lepidopleurida; family Hanleyidae; genus Hanleya; species Hanleya hanleyi. Next base: position 962 of record JAVTVY010042804.1, on the reverse strand, counting down.
GTTCAGTTCACGTCGGAGTCCTAATGCCTACCCAACTTCGTAGGTCCTGTGACATTAGACACATTGCTCAGACATATTGCTAATGTATATTGATACAATGTGAACAAATAATATCCAAACATAACAGGCATCATTCCCAGTCATAGTGGGAGATAAATGCTTCACCAATATGAAGTGTGTGTATGTTGGAAATGGCTCCTGATATAATGGGTTTGAGAGATAACAGAAATATCAAATGCTTGGCAATTATAGGCAATCCTAAGCACTTTGTATACAGACCTACAACGGACTCCAATCAAGGTCAAATACAAAAGCCAGAATTGTCATGATTGGCTATCTAGATCTCAAAAGATATCAAAGACGCACAGATTGCTTGAGGTTTTCACAGTTATACTGTGGGATTTCAGTCATCAGAACTGATCGGTAGTGTTCACTGATTTAGAGAAAACAAAAACGTAGCGTCAAAACATTTGAGATTGATGATGACTGTTGATTGGGCGACTAACATGTTTAACATACCTGTAAATTTAAACTTTTTCATTAAATATTGCTAACTTTTTTTGCGAATATTTCAGCTTTTGAATTTTCAGGAATGGGAAGATGACTGGGAAGTGCAAGATTTAATCGTGAGAAAGCAGGACTTTAGATCTTCCTATAATTTGAGCACACTCGCTGTTCAGCGTTGCAAATTCTTTTTGGTGCGAGATCCGAACCAAAAATATTGAAAATCCCAAATACAGGCAAGTTTTGACTTGAATATTATGCTTAATTGATGAGTGATCTCCCTGAACATGTCACAACATTGATTTCCGATGAAAAAAAAAATGATAAAAAAAAATCTAATTTGTTCAGAGCCCTGTGGTGAGAATAGGTTTTCTCACTGTCTATCAGTTTAGACGTTAATTGGGTATAATGCGGGGGAGACCACTGGTAATTTATTCATGGACATTTGGCATGAATGG
>JAVTVY010042803.1:0-18245 GCA_036873755.1 Hanleya hanleyi | reverse complement strand
ATATTTCCACTACAAGATTTTATGCATTATTTAGTGCTTGTATATTTTTAAATAGCCCCATATTGTAAACACATAACTTAATATTGTTTATTTCATAAAGATCAAACAAGTTATTGCTGCAAGTCTCATCCATGTTTGTGACGAAAACCTGCCAGAAAATTCCAGGCATGTCTGAAAGACTGGGAAAAGCCAAAGAAGGTGCTCTATGGGGGCTGTTCATTGGTGATGCTGTCTCCATGCCGGTACACTGGTACTACAACCCTGGTGATATCAAGATGGCATACAATGGCTGGCTGAAGGAATATCGAGCCCCTAACAACAAACATCCACACAGCATTCTACACCTCTCTGCTCTTGGTTTGTATATATTTTCATATACGTCTGGGTTTGAATAAAAGCTAGAAAGAATGGCAAATCTGATTGGTTCAGTCATTGTTTTGGTATATCTTGTAAAATAAATGTCCAAATAAACTGAGGTTAATAACAATTGATTCTTACTTTTCATCATTCGTTACTCATTACTTAAAATAAATTTGGTCTGAGATCATTTGGCGGTCGTATTTGAGAATGATTAACCAAACGACTTACTTCCCCCGATGTGATTTTCCACAGGAGCATACTACATGTATTTTTCATCAATTTTTCCATTTCCATCTTCAAATTTGATGTGTCTTTGAGATTGTTGAACAAAATGTGGTTGGCTTAAACATTTTACTAATTTCAACATGTTCAAAGTGACAAATTTCGCTTAGAAAGACCAACGAAGTAGGAAAAATGCAAATAATGAAAAAATGGGTGGTAGGTAAAATGACATGCGGTGGCTGACAGGAAACAAGGAATCAACTGGGGATGGACTAATACAATATTAGTAGCTTAGTTTTGATGTCCATTGAGATACATGGTAACAAACGGGAGGCAACGAATTAGCTTTAAAATAAATTTATTTGAGTCGCTACGGTCATTCCACTTACAGAGAGAATAACAAGTATTATTATAATACAGATAGAACAATGGGTAGAATGAAAGTAAATCGCAATATTAAACATGAACGAATAGATTAATTATAATTTGAACATAATATCGAACACACAGGAGAAAAAATTGTATTAACCTCTCTAACGGAAATAAAGTAGCTTTACAATCCAGGTCTCCCTACCAAAGCAGTTAAACATGTTAATACTATACAGTAATCCCTATAATAATCCAATGCCCCTATCAAAATTCAATCACCTCCAATTTTGGGGACAAAATTCAATCAGTGGTTCTTTATACTAAAAAATCATCCTCTAAAATCACTGAAATAATGAAGAAATATTGTATATTTTTCTCTCATTTGCAAATTGTCCAGTATGATTAGTCAGTCAATCAGTCCATCCAAATCCTTTCTCTGGCAAAATAAGGAGAACCGTTTACATTAAAACCTTGATTTTTGGCACGAATCTGCATTAGGAGACTGGTACCAGCAAGTTCTGAGCTGACCTACTTTTGATGAAAATTTGACCTACTTAGGTGACCTATAAACCTCAAACTTGGCAAAAACCTGTCCTAATGCCTCCTAAGACCATGGAAATGCGCTTAATTAGGTCAATGTCAGTGTGACTTGACCTAGTTGGGTCAAGGGCAATGTGACCTACTTTCTGACCCAATTAGGTGACCTAGAAACCTCGAAATAAGGTGACCTATAAACCTCAAAATTGGCAAAAACATGTCCTAATGCCTCCTGAGACCATGGAAATGCACTTAATTAGGTCAATGTCAGTGTGACCTGACCTAATTGGGCTGAGGTCAATGTGACCTACTTTCTGACCCAATTCCTGACCTAATTAGGTGACTTAGAAACCTCGAAATTGGCAAAAACATCTCTCAATGCCTCCTACGACGGGCATGGAAGTGGTCAGTCTCAGGTCAAGGTACACACATCATATCAAACCCTACTTCGTAGGTCCTGTGATGTTAGTCACACTACTCATGTTTATTAAGTTCTTGTTCCAATAAATTTGATCACCCCCAGATTTTATGGTGGGAAATTTCGCTTCCTGTGATTGAATTCTTACTGTAAGTAAATCAATAATGCATCATATTATATTTCTGATAAATATGAGAATTGGTGGTTAGAAGAATGTATTTTATTGTGCTCTGTAAATGTTCCTGGCTTCTGAAGTTCAACTTTATTGTTGTTATATTTTGTAGATGGAAGTGGTAGAACGGGCTGGCATGCCAAATCCAAGCCTTTAATAGGAGACGTCATTCTTCATGACAAACTGGACTATTGGAAACATGGGAACTCTGTCCACTATCATCAAGGTATAAATTAAATTTAAAATTTAAAACTTTTTTCAATTAAAAAAATATTAAAATAATTTCTTGGACCTTCTGTTTCTTTCAAATTATTTTATTTACTCATAGCTTTGAAAAGTGTCCCAATCTTGAAAATCATCCCTTGCTCTGTTTGTGATGCAGACCTAAATAACACTTGACTGGTAAAAAGTGGTCAAATGTGACGTCACAAACTAAAGTGAAAAGAGGGCAAACAAGAAATTTAGATGGGTTGGGATAGGAATCCATTTTGCAAAATACTTAGGATAAAACAAAAACCTGTAGGTAAACCGATATTCCTGTGATTATTTATCCCATAAAATACACATGTATAAAAAGGAACATAAAAACTTTGCATTTCGCTGGTCATCAAATATATGTTGAAAACAAGTAAGTGTGATATTAGGTTGATACTAGTCTGAGGATCGAATCCTGGGACGGGATATCTGGCAGATACCTTCTCCAGGCTCTGAAACTGTGCACTGTTTGGTCTTGTTATAGTCTAGACATCCATGCACACCTACACTCAGACAAAATCTGATAAAATATAAACAATTCAAACTTGAATCATTTTCACTGGGCGGTGCAACTCGATTGACGGGCGTGGTCATTTCAAATTGAGTGCACTGCATATGCATGCCCACCATTTTACTGCGGACGTCACTCTTATGTCGATTTTAGTTCGCTTCGGAGGTCGGGTTTGATTTAGCCCGAAGTGTCAAAGGCTGAAGACGATAGCTTCCAGATATTCTGTCCCAGGATTTGATACGCAAAGTAGGTCGATACTTGTACCATATTCGTATGACTGGTACTGATACATATCTGGAAGAGTTGGTACCATACGTCAGGTAATGTAATATTTTAACCCTATCATTTAGGTATGAAGGTGGGAGATAGCACCCTGAATGCCCTGATGGCACTGAGAATATTACAAACCATAGACCGGTTTGATCCACGGAGAATCCTCGCTGACCGGGATGTCAGAGCTGCCGTCATGGAGGACTACGTGAAATTCATGACCACACCTGGAACTCACGACGATACTTATGCAGAATCATTCCACAGGTCATTCTTTAAGGACTGGAGCATGCTAGAACAACGGCCTGTCACAGGTACAGAAATAATAGAATTTGCAGAGGAAAGGTAAGTTTCTATTTACCAGTAGGCCTAATTGACATGTGCATAGTTCACTCAAACCGATTTTTGATGAGGTCTAAAGCTAAACATAAAAAAAATATTACATGATAATATTCACTAAGAAGGCCATTGACTACATTCTAACATGCACAATGATAATATTTCTTCATTTCATGAGCAGAACGACAAATTTTCTGCAAACTTATCCTGTGTTGAATGAGGCATGATTTGTGACTGGTTTGCAGGCCATGCTCGCATGCGACACTGCGCAGTGAATGAACCAATCATCGCTCGACTTTGTAGCATTGCATGACAAAAATGAAGTCACCAGAAAGAGATGACAAAAAACAAATGAAGATTATCGTATGATAATCTCTCCATGTTTTGAGGTCTGGACCAATCAGGGCACGGCTTTTATGTGCAGCATGTTAGAATATTGATTATTCTGCAAATTTTGTGTTTCCCAGGTATCAGCGGAAGGCTGGAGACTCTGAAGATCATCAGCTGGCTGTGATTGGTTCCCTGGTTCCAGCTATTCCGTGGATTTTACACAGCGCTCACAAAACGGAAGACGAATGTGTCTCCTCAACTGTAAAATTCATCAAGCTGACTCACCCAGCGCCAAGTCTTATGCCATACATTGATTTATATGCCAGACTTCTTCATAGGGTTTTGAATGGACAAGATTTGAGAACAGAGGTGCTGGACTTTTTAGATAAAAAAGAAATGGGAGGTCCCAAGAAAAAAGATATGGTTTTGATGTTACTGGAAAAAGCAGCGGGGTAAGTCAATGGTGTAGTGTTTTTGCCTGAATGATGCTTGGGCAGTATAAATTTTCTGAAAGTAGTTCGCACATATCTGATGTGAATGGAATAGGTACAGTGAGCTATTTGAGTTATCAATTACCAGATCACATGCGATTGTGTCATCGTCAGTTATTATATTGGCCCCATACCGCACTACACATTACGCCAGACACATATTGCAGTGAACTAATTCCACACGATCCCACCATTAGTTGGAAATACATGTAGCATAGGGATTTATATTCAAATATTGATTTGACAGCCTTCACTAAGCAGGCTTATAATCATACAGTATAGTCACCGTATGATATGAGGCCAATTTGGTGACTAACGTTGACACAATCGCCTGTGACCTGGTTGATCATATCACCACAAAGGCAGAGAGACAGACAGACCGAATGATGGATGGTACCATCCATTGGAGATAGTATCATAATTGCTTATGGGCGCATTGCATATGTATATAAATGTATGTGGATAATAAAAAACAGTGGATTGGAATATAATTCTCATTGATAAATCACTGAAAGTAACCGACCTCTGTGTGTATGTATAAAAAATTATTGAGGACCGTCCGGTAATTGAACTGTAAAGGAGGCTACACGAAATATGCCATATTGTGATATTCATGCCAATGATCCATTATTTCCCCTTTATTTTAATAATTTTAAAGGGTGATCAAATTTATAAGAATGACTGATTGAATTTTGCGAACAATATAGTAGTCATGGTAACATGAAAAACTCGCAAATATTAATTTTGTTTAATTCTGCAAAAAAAAGTGTGTTTCATACAGTCAAAATACCCAATTTGATATTGTTAACACTCAGAGAAAAAAATGATGTGAAAGAGTGACCAGTATTGTTTGAGATTAGGCTTTCATCAGTTTTTGGCTTTTTCATAAAAATTTTAGGATGTATTTTTAATATATCAAAATATGACACCTTGAACCAAAACAAATCTGATGTTTTCAAAGTCACCATGTCTGTCGTGATAGATACATCGAAATGTAATTTTGGTTCAAGCTGTCATGCGAAAATGTATAATAAAAAAAACCCCAGAAAGAAATGAAAGCTGAATTTCAAATGCTAGTTGATCAATGCTGTTTTACTTCACTTTTAACTCTGAGCATTAACAATTCAAAATTGGGTATTTTGTCTGTTTGAAGCTAGCACAGTTGTTTGTGCAGATTTGAACAAAATCAATCTGACTTAACTAATGATTTCTTCATGTTTACCGGTAGGCCTACAATAATTTCTTTTGATTGAATTATTAAAGGATGTACTGCACTCTAGTGCTTTTACCGTTCCATCTCAGAATCTTCCCGATTACAATATTTCCTAATTGCAGGTATGACCGAGATTCCGAACAAAGGTTGAAGGCCCACCAGCAAGCCACGTCCAGGTTAGGCTCAGCCTGTTATATTGAAGGAGCACTGAGTACCCTGTCATACTTAGCTTTGGAATTCTCTGAAGATTTTGAGGCTGGTGTCCTGGCTAATGCCAACTGTGGAGGTAATGTACTGTGTGTAGGCTTTCACTATTGTGGAAAATAAATCCAACTTAAAGGTTCTACGAAATACCTCCTGCACACTTTGCATGAAAACATACAGAGAAGCTGAGCAAAGAATAAGTTGTTATTTTTTTTTCTACGAAAAATTACATCAAATTGGATTTTTTAACACAGTAGAACAGACATGAAAAACATATTGAAGACATTATCTCTGACCCGTGACGTCAGTCTGATTACGATCACATCGTATAACATCGACTAGTCGGTTTTGTCAGATGTCCTCTTTTGACATACATCTGTACATTGCACAACATTTGGATATGATGACATTATCATGACATCAACAAAGATATTACGTTTTAGCTTTGGGAGATTGTTGGCATTACAATGGAAATGGCGACTCCAATATTTGCTATGACTGCTCGATCCGAGATCATGGGTCAGCAGGTCAAGGTCTTTGCCGTTTTCAAACAGGAGTGATAATGGAGGGTTTCTATGTTTTTTGTTTGTTTTTTTAAACTTTGACCATTCCCAGAAACAGTAAACTGCTAGTAAATGTCAAATATAACCTCTTACAACAATTTAGCATAAAAAAAGTATGGGGTGTGGGGACCTTTTGATAGAAACTTTGAGGTAGACAGATGGTGAAATTGTATGTCCGTGGAAATCAATAATAGAAAATAGGTTAATGTAGGGAATCAGCCAGGTAGTTTTGTTAATGTCAATTATATTGTGGTCTGTCATCCAGGGCCCAGACAAAGTTATGCTGTCACATCAGGAGAGATAAATGCAGTATCATTTTATTGTCACATCAAGGGAGATAAGTATAGTAATATTTTATTATCACATCAGGGGAGATAATTGCAGTACTTTTATATTGTCATATCAGGGGAGATGATTACACACTAAATTATATTATAATTTCATGCAGTCAAATCCCAAGTAATCTGTAAATCGATCGTTCGGTCAAATTCTGAGCAGCCTATGTATAACATATCTAATACAATTTTTGTCACTCGTGAAAATGAAAAAAAAAACAAAACAAAACAGTGCAGTATACTGCGATTGAAAATTTAGAATTTTTCACAACCATTTCTTTGAAGGAGGAAAATGATATTAATATTTAATTTAGATTTTTATTCATTTTTCCAGGTGAAAATTGTCATAGGGGTGCTGCTCTTGGGGCATTACTGGGAGCAGCTGCATCTAACAGAGGGCAGTCTATTCCTGATAAATGGAAGGATGGCTTGGGTTCAGCCAGACGAGGATTGATTGACTTGTTAGCTTCAGACAATGGGAGAAAGTGAAAGATTCTTACAGGATACAAGGATAAACTGATGGAGCCGAAAATCTTAAACCTGACAGTTGCCAATATGCCCTATTTCCAACTGTCTCCAATCTCCATTAAAGTCCACTTATATACACTTATATACACTTATTACAAGGTGACCGAGTGCTTTACTAGCTGGGCTGATCAGTGTCCAGGATAATAGGAACTGTGGACACTCTCATGTCCTGGCACATGTAGGCACCGTCGTGATATGACTGAAAAACTCTTGAAAATTACATTAAATCCTACTCACTCACTCACTTATTACAATTTGCTGCCATGTAGAGGAGTCCGGGGCGGAATTTGCAACATTTTTCGTTTGAGGTGCGCTAGACTGGAAAGTATTGAGACCTGGGGTTCGATAATTTGGCATGTTATTAGGTATAGCTATTATAGGATAACTGTTACTATATCTAAGATATTTCTCCAAAAAAAATTGATTGTCCTTGAAGAAGCTGTTCAATTTCATTGTACTGACCTCTTTTTGAGAGAGTACGAGAACACTGGTTCAACTTGCCCCGTTCTCTCCTACTAATTTATTCTCAGGTAGGCATATATTATATACATCTATAATGTGAAGCCAGTGATTTTTTTATATGGCCCCTGTGTTATATACAGTTATTACTGCATTATGCACTTTTGTACATTTGTAGAATATTTATTATTGTAGATTCACATGCAATTGACTTGTATAGCAAAGTTAACAAATTTTTGTATACAAGGAAAGTTTTTCTCATGTTGCTACAGGGAATTGTTATGGTAATAATTTAACATTTTAATAAAATACCATGGAACTAATCTTTTAATATTACTTAGATATTACTAACAAACTCTGTATGAAATGCAGATATGTTATGCTTCAGGCGATGCTAAAGAAGGTCTGCCTGCAGGCTGTCTAGCTAGGATTTACAACATAATAATATAAAATGGATGTCCTCACCATGGAAAAGCATTGGAACGAAGACTAATATTTCAAGGACTGGAGTTCACATCAGTGTTTATCACAAATACCCCCAGGCAGACCTGTGACATATCTGTATGATTTCCCTATATATTGTGTATACAGACAGTTAAAAGCAATATTGCATATCTATAAGACTGTACAATTTACAATCGGATCATCCCTAGTGGCAACATCTGTTTCAAGTGTGATCCGTGAGGATGTTGCCAAAGGGCACAAACTTGATTCGTGTTTATGCAGAATAACAAAGCTGGTGAACATATTAATGCATTGTCTCGTTCACAAATATTGCAACGATAAAATTTATTAAATGGAAAGCTGATAAAATGAGATTAAATCGCATCCTTATGTATGAAGTTAGTGTTAGAGTGACTGATCAAAATCAAGTGAAATTCTGATGTCGGTTGAATGTTAAGGATGTCCGCTGGTGGTAAATCAAAGTAATGAACTTTTTGAATAATGTGTATTGTTGCATTCATAATTGTGTAATATGGGAAAAAAAACAAAGAAAAAAATATAGGTTGGTATGCATTTTTTAGCTGTAGGCAAAGTTAAGTGGACTGACCCATGCTCCATTTGATAACCCAGAAATCATAGGGAATAGCCCTAGTTTTGAAGCATATCCATGAAAAATTCCTATAAATACTATTTAACTTTTCCTTATATTCTAAATGTTTGCAGATAATCACAATGTCTATCAAAATTTATCAAATTGGATGGATGTTGGTGTGCAAAATTCTCGGCTAGAAGGCTTTTAAAGGAAATAGGAAAACAAGGCAAAATGGCTGCCAAAGTCAAAAACCACCAGCGGACATCCTTAACAGAGTGATCCATTTAACATTTACTGTATCATGATTATATGTTGCCAGGAATTAAGGCAAATCTCCAGCTGTGATAGACTCTGTTCTGATAATTATGCTGCTGCACTGTACCAATGAAATTACTTATTGAACAATTATTAAATAAAAATACTATTTAACACGAGTAGTGTGGCTAACATCACAGGACCTACGAAATAAGGTGAGGAAGATGACTTGGGGTCCAAACGTAAAGTTATAGGTCACTTAGATGACTTGGGGATCCAAGCGTAATGTTATAAGTCACCTAAGTAGGTCAAATTGTCATCAAAAATAGGTCAGCTCAGAAGTTGCTAGTAACAATCCCCTAATGCACGTTCATGCCAAAAATCAAGGTTCTAATGTCAACGGTTTCATCATAAATTTTATTATATTGGAAATTGATAAAATGACCAAGTAATTATTTAGGGGGTGATTGAATGTAAATGGGGTGATCAAATTATTAGAGCATTTACTGTATCATGATTATCTCTGTTGACAGGAATTAAAGCAAATCTCCAGCTGTGATAGGCTCTGTTCTGATAATTAGGCTGCTGCACTGTACCATTGAAATTTTTCATTTTAGATGTAATTACTTGTATATTAACAAAACCGAAATAAAAATGCTCTTTAATACTGCTGTTGACCTGATCACTGAATGTGTTTGTTACAATTTATCTGCTACAACCTTACAATTAATTACCTGGGCTTTGTGAATCTTGGGCACTGGTGATAGCCTAAACGGGTATTTGAACCTTATAGACAAGATAGAGATTTTGAAATATAAAATATTCATATGAATTTAGTTTTGGCAGAGTTAGGATCAGAGTAGTAGGAAAAGGGCATCTGGGTGCTCATTGACCTTTTTGGAGCTCACCACTGGTGATGTGAAGAGAGATTTGAATCTGTGCATGTGCACAACAAACACTGAAAACTCCACTGTGCAGGGTCAAAGATCAGTGGGTGCTCAGATGCCCTTTCCCTATATCGGGAGTATCTGCCCCCACCAAGGGAGCACCGTTTTGAGCTTGGTAGCTTGTAAGGTAGGGCTGGGTGCCCAATAGCTCGCCCTAAAGCCATGGCAGATCACGCTGTATTGAGAACGAGTGGGGTGAGAAACTTTTGAAATATAAAATATTCGTATGAATTTAGTTTCGGCAGAGTTAGGATCAGAGTAGTAGGAAAACAAGGCTGGAAATAGGTACCTGCCAAATTTTAAAACACCCCTGCAGATCATGATGAACTACTCCAGCTTGAATCTCCAATTACAAAGGTAAAAAGGTCATGGTGCAGAACATTTCCCAAAATAGGGGTGACAAGTAGTTATGACAGGTGCTTATTTCCAGGCTTGGGGAAATAGTCCGGTGGCTTAAGGCCAGATTTTCACTTTATCGTGACAGAGTGGAATAAAGCACCAAATTTGGGACATGTGTCGTCGGAGGCACCGAGAACAATATCAGAAGGGGTGCCCCCGATTTCGAGACCCAAGAGGCAATATGTGGCCCATTAGGGGCCCGGGGTCATTTTGGGCATATAAATGGCAATTTTTATCTCAACGGTTTTCAAAACATCATATATTCGCCATCCTTCGGGGTAAGAGTCTGCAAATTTCCACACTTATAGTGTTGGCAAAGGTCTAGCAATAAATGCAAAATAATCCAAGATGGCCGCCATAATGATGTTACAGCTACGTCAGAACCAAAATATGGTCAATTTTTTACGAATTTTCGATCCGAAATTTTGAATATTTTTTTTTATATTTTTTTTCTTGGTGTTAAGTATACAGTAAACTTAAAAAATAATCATATATAACTGACTCAGATGGCACGGCAGCCCCTGACTGACCTTTGTCAAATTGGGTCAAGTTGGACCAGATCCTTATTTTGCAATAAATTCGTTGGGGCTACCATACAATGAAACCCGTGACTGCACAATGCATAGCTACCAAGAGAAATGTGTCATACTAATATAGCGTTAGACTTCCATCTACACATTTTTGAATATGTTTTTCGAGATTCCTGCTGCTGAAGAAGAAGTGGCGGCGCCAATGCGAAAGCTATGGCCTATTAAAGAGGGCCAATGCCGATTAAAGAGATTCCGTTTTTACATGAGCTGAGAAATAGGCAGCTGAAACGGGCGCATCCTCTGGGAATCTGAACAGGGGCGCGGCCTCGGATGTGAAATATGTAACCGAAAATAAGCATGGGTTGCCTGAACTGGACAATATCTAATATTATCAGTGTAAACAAATGAACTGGTTTATGGGATATGCTGTGTTTGAAGCTGCGGATAATAATGTGCATGTTTTATAACGGGCCAGATTGATCGGAGAAAGAGACATCGTTGTATTAAAGAACATTGCTATTGCAGTAAGATGACGCGTAAGAATGCATGAAATGCTACCAAGATCATTGCTCGTAAAAGAATTACATTGATACAGGGTGTAGCATAAAATATTTTATGGAGGATATCCTTAGTTATGGGCAATCTGGTATCTGGCCGTGTAATTGTGGCATGCTCGTAAGTAGCTTTTTGGCAAGGAATAACTGCGCAGGATCGTGTACTGCAGTCAAGTTGTGCGCATAACTGATAGCCGGTTGAAATGCAAGAATGCTTTGAAGGAAACCAACTGTGATGATGAGATGAGGAATATAGCCTATGTTTATGTATACTATGATTGTCTTTTTTGAATTTGGTGCTTATACTGTTATATGGATATGGAATAGGTCTTTGGATTATGGACGTGGATATTCTTTAATGGACGACGGCTGAATTATGAATGACGGACTAGACGCTTGTATATCTTACTGGCACACTGACCAGTGTTACTGAGGAAATATCTATATACTTGTCATGCGCGCTTGTATACTTTCAAGGAAGATTCAGCAAGGGACGGCGTCAGAAGAACAACAGACAGGGTATTTGATGCGGCGAGCGATTGAGCCAAGGGGCTAGAGACCTGAAATTGTAACCGCGAGAGTTTGTCAGGAATAAGATTGTTCCGAAATATGTTTTGATCTGAACAGAATGTCATTTCGAAGGCAGGCAACTACTAACTGACTCACTAATTTCAACCACGGTCATACTATCATAAAGAAAGAGACGTTATGATTTGCCAGTTTTTGACTCCAAATTTCCACAGCAAGCACTGCTTGACCGTGATATGGGTAAGATGTGCTGGTCATTCTTGGTTCATCCACGAGGATCCGAAAACAACCGCCAAACCCAAGGTACCAGCAACGTCGAAATCGGATACCCAATTTGGAGAAAGAAAATTAATTTTTCCAGGAATACAAGCCGGGTATTGACATAGGCTCTAGCTTTATTCAAGCAAATGTGATGGTGAGCCTGTGATACAACTTTTGTTAAATTCTATCAGGCAGCGGAGAAATGCCCTGCCGGGTACGACGACTTTGCAAATTTGTGCGAGCCAATGAGAGACTGCAAGGGTTACCTTTTTTGCGGCGCGAGGTTTCACCCAGCATGCATTTCAGTTTATGAATTTGTCTTCTGGAAATGATGCTTTCATAGTTCTTGAGTCCAATTGAATCCCATGCATAACCGTTAATAGACAAGGCAGATTTTCCAGGGTAAGATAAATCGTGACTCACCCTAAAAGTATTAGGGGGTATCTGGTTCAATGTCACACTCAAGGTTATTTCACTCATATGGTGACAGCCAGTTTTAATGCTTGAGGAAGCTGGAATACCGGAAGAGAACCTCCTCCGGCCCGTCGGCAAGTAACTGACAAACCTTCACACATGCAACAGCGAGGCTCGAACCCGTGCCGGTTCAGCGGTGTGAGGCTTGCGATCACCAGTGATGCGCTTTAGAGACCTCGGTCATCAAGAGCCCCTAAAAGTATTAGGTTTCTTTCTGGGGACTAAGCCTAAGTTTTAGCAAACCTTATTATCAAAAGAAAGAGTTTAGAAGGGACCAGCAACTCGACCTTTCGACATCTCTTTGTCTAATTTAGCTTCTACGATTGCAGGGTTTGGCATAGCAGATGAACGATTACGCGAGACAGTAAAGGCATGTCTTCTCGAGTGTCAAATATCGAAACCGTTTGTGAAACAAGTAAATCTACCTCAGGGTAGTTACTTAGCACAGTTTTAGCGTGATTCCAACCGGTGTTGGAAGAGCAACTCCCTTTGCCGCTGGATTTACACATGCTAATTTAAATGTAAGGAGCCGGGAAGAATCCAATTGGCAACATTTGATGTAGTTCACAACCGTGGCATGTACGATAACCTGCAGTTTCATCCTTTGAAACAGATTTGTTTTTAGGGCCGATAATCAGCATTAAGGATGGGGCGCTGGTGGCCATATTGGATATCTATAGAAAAAAAATAGCCAATAACCTTCATGCGTGCTTGATCGAGTCAATCATAACAGAGCTACATGTACAGAAACCTCTCAATGGATTTATAAATATATATGATATATATTAGCATATATACAAACACACATACATGTGTATAGCAATAATACCATTATTGGTGAGGCTCTGGCGGCCATATTGGATATTCAACGGGAAATAAAGTTTCCAATTATCGTTATTATTTTCTTCTTGAGTCAGTCAGGCTCGTAGAAAATCAATCTCGTTTAAAACGGCGATTCAAGCTGTCAAATAGTCGCCAACAGGAGGCTACAGTATGTATTATGGCGGCCATATTGGATTTATGCAAATTAAGGGCCTTCCACCTCCGGTAGAAATGGGCACCCCATCTGAGATAATTCCTTATGCCCAAATGAGCCTCTCTGCAAAATATGGTGCTTTATTCCAGTCAGTCACGATCTTGACCTTAAGCCACCGGACTAAAAAGGGCATCTGGGTGCTCATTGACCTTTTCGGAGCTCACCACCGGTAATGTGACTAGAAGTGACCTTTGACCCTGTGCATGTGCACAACAAACGCTTAAAACTCCACTGTGCAGTGTCAAAGGTCACTTCAGTGGGTGCCCAGATGCCCTTTCCCTTTGTCGGAAGTATCTTCCCCCCACCCCCACCCAAGGGTGACCCAATTTCCTACCTAATTACATGGTTCGCACACTACCTTGAAAATCTTGAATTGCCTTGAAAATGACAATTTAAAATTCAAGGCCTTGAAATGCCTTGAAAAATAGGAAATCGGTTCATGTACCTTGAAAATGGGAATTCTTAGCATGTTGTTGTCAATTCTGTCAGGATGAGAGTTGTGAATGAATGTTGAGTCACCCTTTGTCATCCGTTAGCAAAAAATAAGCCCTGATTATGACCGTAAGATTATTTTTTCAAATGGTTGTCACGCTGTGTAAAGGGAGACTATCCATGGTATACAGGTTCTCCTTGGAAATCAGAAACCTCAGTTGAAGTATGCTCTCGTAAGTGAGCGGAGGGTTCCCGACTGTTTGAATCTCGGTCACCGCTTCTGCGCAATGAATATATATATAAGGTCACCCGATCACGTGGGCCCGCTACATCGCGAACCCTCGGATTTCCATTGAGTTTTCATGCCGAATGAATATTTTTCGGGTTTCCGACATGTCCAGTAGAATGAAGTGGTTTCTGGCGGCTTTTGAAAATTGTTTCGTTTTTGACATTGAACATCATCTGCTAAATACAAATTGTGGAAATGGTGTGCCTTTTCAATACAAATTGGCTAAAGGATGACATGTATAAGGACTGGCTTTGCCAGCATGCAGATAAGCGCAAAGCTGTGTGTGCTGTGTGTAAGAAAGATATTGATGTTGGCAAAATGGGCGAGTCAGCCTTCACTTCCAACATGCGTGGCAAAACACATATCATCAGCGGTATGGAAAATTTAAGACGGATCACGAGGACCAGTAGCCCAATTACAGACTACAAGCCTCAGAGAACGCCACATGGGTGACGGTGTGTAAATAAATAAGCTATCCACAAGCCATCATGTACATTTTAGTGTGACAGAAACATTAGCTAAATAATACATAGCCCTCACGATACGGGCTATATATTATTTAGCTACAGAAACATCAGACGATCACACATCTTTAACATAAGTGTCATATTTGACATTTAATAGGCAGCGTATCGTCAATGCATGACAATGTTATGTATGAACAAAATATCTCGGCAAGACATTAATAAAAGTCAATGTATCATTGGATACTGGTTGTGAAAAAAGGTAAGAAAACTCAGAAAATTTGTCTGTATTCCTTTATTACATAAAAAGTGTATACCTTGAAAACAGGAATTATTACCTTGAAAAGACCTTGAAAAGGTCTTGAAAACTGGGGCCTCCAAGGTGTACGAACCCTGTAATTAGGTGACCTAGAAACTTTGAAATTGGCAAAAACGTGTCTTAGGTCCAGGTACAGACTTAAATCATATCAAACCCTACTTCATAGGTCCTGTGATGTTGGTCAAACTGCCTTGTGATAAACCTATTCATGCATTTTCTCATCCACAATATTAGAGTGATCAATTTTATTATATTGGAAATTGATAAAATGATCAAGTAATTATTTAGGGGTGATTGAATGCTAATAAGGTGATCAAATTATTATAGCATTTACTGTATCAAGATTATCTGTGTTGACAGAAATTAAGGCAAATCTCCAACTGTGATAGGCTCTGTTCTGATAATTATGCTGCTGCACTGTACTATTGAAATTTTGCATATAAGGTGTAATTACTTTTATATGAACAAACTGAAATAAAAATGCTCTTTAATGCTGCTGTTGACCTGATCACTCAATGTATTCGTTACAATTTATCTGCTGCAACCTTACAATTACCTGGGCTTTGTGAATCTTGGACACTGGTGATAGCCTAAAAGGGTATTTGAACCTTATAGACAAGATAGAGATTTTGAAATATAAAATATTCATATGAATTTAGTTTTGGCAGAGTTAGGATCAGAGTAGTAGGAAAAGGGCATCTGGGTGCTCATTGACCTTTTTGGAGCTCACCACTGGTGATGTGAAGAGAGATTTGAATCTGTGCATGTGCACAACAAACACTGAAAACTCCACTGTGCAGGGTCAATGATCAGTGGGTGCTCAGATGCCCTTTCCCTATGTCGGGAGTATCTGCCCCCCCCCCCCCCCCCACCAAGGGAGCACCGTTTTGAGTTTGGTAGCTTGTAAGGTAGGGCTGGGTGCCCAATAGCTCGCCCTAAAGCCATGGCAGATCACGCTGTATTGAGAACGAGTGGGGTGAGAAACATGGTTTCTTGCAAGGAGACCGGAACCCAGACATCCGCCCTAGGGTAGTGGGATAGGGGAGTAGGAATGTGCATGCGCAACAGGAAATGTATCCTCTACCGAGAACAAGAAGGATGAGAGACATAGAGTTCATCCAAAGAGATGCCTGGACACCGGAATACACCATAGTCTAGTGTAGGTAGGAAATATGGGGTGCGCATGTGCAACCAGAATTAGGACATCCGACTGAGAACGAGATGGGTGACGTACATTGGGGTTTCTTCCAACAAGACGTCTGGACCCATGCATGTGCCTTAGGTTATGGCAGGTGGAGAATTAGTGATGCACATGTGCTACCGAAAGTGGACCGCTTTACAAAGAGTGAGAGATGTGAGAGACCTGGAGATTTCACTCGGTGATACCCCAGGTCCCTGCAGGCATGCATCAAAGGATATGGCGGGTAGGTCATTATGGGTCTGGCTACCCTGGTAGAGTTACCTTCGCCTGTAGGCTACCAGGTACAATGCGTTTTACAGTTCTTGTTCTTATTCACTGAATTAAAAAAAAAGATGCAATATCACAAAACACAACGACTTCTGTATTTAAATTTTTACTACAACTGTAGCACACACAGTGAATTGCGTTATTGTGATGGATAAAATGGTGCATGCCAGAAGTGGGATTCGAACCCATGCCAGCATGTTCAGACTATACTGAAGGAAATATCATGGATTCTGAGACGGATGCCTTAGACCAATTGACCATCCTGACAAAGCTGGTTATCATGTCCAAAATGGTCCATATTTACTGATACATATGTACAATGTTTTACAACATATCGAGGTATAACAAAAAGGTGTATGTCAGGAATGTGATTAGAACTCACACCCTCCGCATGTGTGGACCAGTATACCCATACCCCCAGTGAGGGAACCGGATTGTCGCATTATGGTAGGGCACATTAACATAAGGTTTAAGGCATTGCCTTAAGGGTTAGGGCTATAAATTACTTTCAATTCCATGGGAAACGCTGTCAGTTGGACCAATCAGCTTTCTGGAACTACTCTTCGTTCTATCTCTCTCTGAAGCGTCCCTTACCAAAATTTTTTGTAAGATCTTACAAGAAAGTGTCCTGTAAGATCTTGTAGGACAGTCTTGTAAGATTTTGGCACTTTTCTTGTAAGATTGTCCTACAGGATCTTACAAGATCCTACAAGACTGTCCTACATGATCTTTGCCACAAGATCGTCCTTCAGGATCTTACAAGATCCTACAAGACTGTCCTACAGGATCTTACAAGATCGTCCTTCAGGATCCTACAAGATCTTACAAGACTGTCATACAGGATCTTACAAGACTGTCCTGCAGGATCTTACAAGATCCTACAAGACTGTCCTACAGAACTTACAAGACCGTCCTTTAGGATCCTACAGGGTTGTCCTACAGGGCTGTCATTTGTGTCAATTAACGCAGATAGAATAATGCTGGATGGTTGTGCAGGGTTGTCCAATATACTGCAGGTTTACAATGAAACGTTTCGTGTCGAATGAGATAGTCAACATAACAAATTATATGCAGTCATTTCATACATTTTATTGTATAAAACAGAAACGTATATACAGCTATACACACAAAACAGAAACGTATATACAGCTATACACACAAGGGATTATTATGTTGTCATGTCCTACATTTTATTATATAAAATAGAAACATTTATAGGGAATAGCAACCAGCACATGCACGTAGCATCCAAAGTCCAAGGCATCCATGTTTTTCTCAACAGATCAAGTGTCTTTTATAACTTTTTAGCTCCCCATTCAATTTTGATTTCATCGCGTCCAAAATCACCTTGCTGGTACAGGGAAACTTCTTCTGGCAGTAATCTATAAAAAATGAAAGTCATCAAATTAGAAAAGAAATTGTTATCAAGTTCTCAATGTGTCAAGTTATCCTGAAACTATTCAGAGGTTATCCTCATAATTTAAATGGGTAGAATGGTACAAAATTGTTGTGACATTAGTGAAAAAGTATGATTAGAGAAATCTTAAAAATATTACACTACATTCAACTGGCGTATTGCTGATATTAGTGAATGTGACGATAACCAGGATGATTTGCATTGAAATATCATAGAAATGTGATGTTATTGATTTAGAAGGTTTACTAGGACATTTAAAT
>JAVTVY010042802.1:0-18237 GCA_036873755.1 Hanleya hanleyi | reverse complement strand
GACTAGATGTATGGACTGTCCTATGTCAGGACTAGATGTATGGACTGTCCTAAGTCAGGACTAGATGTATGGACTGTCCTATGTCAGGACTAGATGTATGGACTGTCCTAAGTCAGGACTAGATGTATGGACTGTCCTAAGTCAGGACTAGATGTATGGGCTGTCCTATGTCAGGACTAGATGTATGGACTGTCCTAAGTCAGGACTAGATGTATGGACTGTCCTAAGTCAGGACTAGATGTATGGGCTGTCCAGATTTGCTGACTGAATTCAGCCTCATTTATCCGTTCCGATAGTGGAAATGATTTCCAGTCAAATGTGGACTGTCGTGTGTCAGGACTAGAAGTATGGACTGTCCTACGCTGTATCCTATTGTGCGATCTTTAATAGTATGTGGGTACATTTCAGATACCTAACAGGAGACAAACCCGGTAACACGAAGACATTATTGCTGGCATCGGTTCTTGTGGTATTGGCTGCCATCGCATTGAAGCAAGGTGAGTCAAGCAAGGTTAACAAGAATTATCTGTAAAAATTGATGGGCGACGGAGTTTAATTGGGGAGTATGCAAAATAAGTATCCTTTGAAGTATTTAATTGTGTATGAATAATTGACAGAGCAGATTTTGTAGGTGTTTACATTTGTTTCTATTTACCATCCGGTGTTGTTTATTCCTCAACGGACAAGGAACTGTCAGTTTCAATCAACCTCCCCACAGCGCATGCTCCATTTCGCAGGCCCTATTATCCATCCCTGCCTTCAATAGCGAAAGTTGACCTTTTATGACGTATAGGGGAAAATCCACGTACGCACGGTTCAGTTTGAATCCGGCCGAACAACTTCTTCAGTGTCGCACATGAGCGAACTACTTTTCATATGCTCTGTCCAGATAAACAGAGAAAATAGTCTTCAGATAATTCTTTTTAACGCTAGGTCAACAGAGGTATTATGCAGACTTGAAAAGTAATCGAAATGTTTGGCAAACATCTATTTTATAATATATGATGTCACTTCCGACGATGTGCGCGAAGGCCCCGAATCCGGTACAAAAATCTAACTGGTGGCTGGGGTATTATTAGACCCCCAGCGAGGTGGTTGAGTTTCAATGTTTCACTCTTAAGAATGTTGGCAAGTATGAGGTCGCCCAGACTGGTACATTTTATGGCCGGTTCCTATGTGATAAGCTTCAAATACGGAGCTTCTATATAACCTAATACACATGAAATAAGGACACTGAAGTTCTGATGAACAGAACATGATTTCATACAATTCCATTGGTTTAAAATCGTTTCTTGTCAGTGAATAAAAAAAGTAGCCTCTTTGGTTACGCAACTTTCCACATTTCGGTTGTTACCGTCATATACAAGTCAACACAGAAGGCAGAAGAAAATCCCACAGCTAGAACGGAAGAGTGTATAGCCAAAGCGAAAGTATCCGACTCCGTCGGAAAACGAGAACCTAATTGGCGCTATGGCTATGCCGTATAAAATCTACGACTTTAAGATGGTTCTTGCTTCTTTGTGTCCGTGGATGTGCGTGAATGTCCGTGGACGTCCGTGCATGTCTGTTCGAATTTTCCGCAAGCGATATCTTCCTAACGCTTTGTTGGATTCTTCCGAAATTCGGCATACGCATTCCTTGCGACAAGACGCCACTCGGTATTGCATTTCAGCAACATCTGCTTGAAGGTGGCGCCAATGGGTCAAAATGGATCTTGGTTCATGGATGTCCGTGTACGTCCGTGCATATCTGTTCGAATTTTCGAGATAGCCGAAAAACTGTTCCACTGTTGCATTCCAAATTTGGTATGCTTATTTACCTAGTCAAGGACCAGAAGCCTAATGAATTGGGACCTGATTGGGTGGAAACCTTGGCGGCCATCTTTAATTTTATGCAAAATGAATAATGAACCATATCTCGGAAACCATTCAACGGTTCAATACGAAATTTGATATACATCATCGATACATCAAGCAATTTTCAATGAATTACCAAACAGACTTTTCTGCTTAGCTGGAAACCCTGGGGGCCATCTTTAATTTATGCGAAATCGACGATGATACATATCTCGGTTACTATTCAATTGTTTTATATGAAAGTTGGTATACATCATCGATACATTCAGATACTTTGAATCCGGACCTGATTGACCGAAAACCTTTGCGGCATCTTTAATTTATGCAAGATCATTAATGATATCTGCCTCCAATTCCGTTGAAGTGCTCGATGTAAAATTTGGTATACATCGTCGATGCATCGAGAGACTTACGATGAATGACAGATCTGGTTTCTCTGATTGGGCGGGAATCTTGGCGGCCATCTTAAAATGCAAAATCTTTAATGATGTTTATCTGTGATACCATTTAAGTGTTTCATACGAAACTTGGTTTACAGCATTGATGTATGAAGAGACTTGCATTAATGAATAACCACATCAGTTCCTCTGAGTGGCGGGAAGGATGGGCGGTCATCTTTAATTTATGCAAAATCATTAATGATCTCTATCTCTGATACTGTTCAAATGCTCAATGTAAAATTTGCTATACATTATCGATGCATCAAGAGATTTATGTAATGAATACCGGTTTCTCTGATTGGATGGAAAAGTTAGGCGCCATTTCTAATTGCAAAATTTTTGATAATCTACATACATATATATTTGTCACTTGACTGCTTGGTGTTTCTGACATCCTAATTGAATACATTATGAATGGCTGGCGCCCAGAGCCAAGGGGTTTTCAGATGTGCAGCTTCGTATTGTATTGGCAAGTGGGTCCCTTTGCTATAAATCTTGTTTGGAATTGTTTTTCGTGCCAGTCCGCCTCTGGGTGGCACCACCTGGGGGCCAAGTTAAAATTGCATCTCCGGACAATAACATTTGAAAACCTTAAGGATTCCTTCCAAATTTGGTGTGTGGGTACCTTGCCTCAAGATCTGGCTTGAGAATGTTTTTTGTGTTGATTCGTGTACAGGGGGCACCACTTGAAAGCTAAGTTAAGTGTTTCCAGACAATAACTTTTGAAAACCTTGACCCATTCATTCCAAATTTGTTGTGTAGGTACCTCACCTCAATTTCTATTTTGGCATTGTTTTTCATGTTGATCCACATATAGGTGGTGCCACCTGGGGGCAAATTAAAAATTATATTTCCTGACAATAACTTTTTAAAAGTTGAATGAATTTTTTCCAAGTTTAATATATGAATACATGCACCTTACCTGAAGGTTTCGCTTAGGATTGTTTTTCTTGTCGATCTGATCATAGGTGGCGCCACCGGTAGGCCAAGTTAACATTTTCTATTTCCAATGTCAAGGAATCGCTTCACGATTCGGTTGGGATTATTTTTTATGCCTATCTGCCTATACATGGCGCTACCTCTGGGCCAAGGTAAAATTGCATTTCCGGACAGTAACTGCATGTTGGACCTGAACGGATTCTTTTAAATTTGGTATGTTGGTACCTTCCCTCAAGGTATGTTATGGGGCCATGCTAATGATGTTTTTCCTAAGTTTGATGTTTTTACTTTCTTTACAAATAATGAATGTTTCCTTTACTAAAGATGCAAAAGGGATGCCTTCTGGATCGTATACGATCGACTGTATCTAGTTTCTTCAGTATTTGGCATATATGCATTCCTTGTGACAAGATGTTGATTGGTATTATGTTTCAGAACTATCTTCCTGAAGGTGGCGCCACTAGGGTTCTTTCCGTTATTTTGTGCTGCAAGCGATAACTTTGAAACGCTTTGAAATGTCACTCGAAATTTGGTTTCCGGGCAATAACTTGAGAACTGCTCATGGAATTCTTTCCAAATTAGGCATATACATTGTACCTTGCCCTGAGATGTTGCTTGGGATTAAGAATACTGATCAGCAATACGGATTGATATTTTTGGAACATCATGATGTCTTACCGGCATCATAGAAAACTGTTGACCGCTTCTCTCTTGCAGGAAACAAGCCTATGTTTATGTATACTATGATTGTCTTTTTGAATTTGGTGCTAATACTGTTATATGGAATAGGTCTTTGGATTATGGACGCGGATATTCTCTAATGGACGACGGCTGAATTATGAATGACGGGCCAGACACTTGTAATCCACTTCTGCTTAGAAGGTGATGCCACCTGATGACAAAATCTGAAATTTGTTTTTGGCCAATAACTTGAGAACTGCATGCATTCTTCTTAAATTTAGCATGCATGTGCCATGCCAGGTGATTACTCACTTGCACTTACAGGTGGCGGCACCTGGTGGCAAAATCCCAAATTTGTATCGTAATACCATGCCATAAGATGTCGCTTGGGATTCTGTTTCGGACAATTATGCCTACAAATCTAAATTTGGTTTCCGGGTAGTAACTTGAAGACCCCTCTTCAGATTCTTCCCAAAGTTCGCATGCTGCTACATGTACCTAGACTGTAGAACTCAGGATAACAGACAGTGTCAGCGTACTGTTCCAGCTGTCTCCCCTTCAGTGAATGGTCATTCGACCCCGCCATTTTAAACTAATACGAGCATTTTCATTGGATCACTATTTATAAGAGCTACTCCAATCTTCATACACAACCAGGTGACTGTCTCAGTTGACTGATGACATAGCGCGGCCTCGTTTTCGATTTCAAAATCTGCTGTCTAACTGGGAAAATGTTGTTGTTGCTGCAGTCGATCATCATACTATATGCTAATACATGTACCATGCAATGAGATGATGCTTGGGATTGCGTTTCGCCCACTTGCACCTACAGTTGGCGACACCTGGTAGCAAATTTAAAATTTGGTTTCCAGGCAATAGGTTGAGGATGCCTTCAGCTTCTCGTCAAATTTGGTTTGCAGATAATGCCTTGAGATGTCACTTGGGGTTGCTTCCCGGTTACATAATTTCCATGCTTCACTGCATGGAAACTATATTACAGAAGCAATCAACTTTCAGTCAACCGTTCTGAGTTGATCTTAAAAGTTGGGAAGGCAGAAAGACCCTTTCGCATCCAACGCCTATGAAGCAGCAGTTGCCTCCCTCATATCCCCTGAGACCAACAATGCTAAAAAATATTGCTGCCATTTCGGCGGGTGACCTAGCATCCTTTGGCCGCTTGTCATGTTTCATTTAGCTGTTGATTGCCAGTGATGTTGATCTTGACATTTTTAACTCAATTACCCAACATATCGCCTCTCCCATAAATACATTTACATGAGCCATAAGTTTGATGTACCTGTATTCCTGAAGTTTGATGACAATCTGAATCGCTGAACTGGAGTAACAGAAAATGTTTTCAATAATTTCCCGCTCTCTGGGGTCACAATAATGTTGACCTCTGTTTTTTGAGTGAAAATTTCACTCAGGTAAGAGTCGAAATTCATCCCGCTCAAATCGAGTGAAATGTGAGTAAAATTAACTCAAATTTCAAACAAGATTGAGTTGATAACTCACTCAATTTGAGTAAAGTTGATTTCACTCAAGTTGAACTCACTCAACCTGAGTGGAATTCACTGAACTTGAATTGAAATTTTCACTCAAGTGCCTGAGTGGGAGCAATTTCCGCTCTTACTTGAGTGAAATTTCACTCAAGTTTTATTAGAGAGTACACGCTTAAAACTAAAGTGTTGAAACTTACTCGTAAAGTGTTGAAATAACCCTTTAAGTGTGTCCACAGGGACAACACTTAAAGAGCAGTCCCTGTGGACAAACTTAAAGGGTTATTTCAGCACTTTACGAGTAAGTTTCAACACTTTAGTTTTAAGCGTGTAGGCCTACAGCTTATATACTTTAGGGCTGTAGCCTACATGTAACTTGAAGCGCTGTACAGCGATGGAAAATGTGAGGCATCTGAAATACATGGGATGACTACAAAATTGTTTTGACATGACAGCTGAGATATAGGGAAGTTGGGACTTGTAATAAGTTTGTTCTGCATGGCGTCGGTATAACTTACTTTTGAATTAGGGATTTGGTGAAAATAGGCATGCAGCCAGTGTAGGGAATTCTTCGAAGGATGTCTAAGACATTGTTTTGATATATCACTTGTTGTGGAAATTGCGGAGGGATATTTTTTAATGTCACACTTACGAATATTTCACTCATATAGTGACAACCAGTTTGGATGGTGGAAGGAGCCAGGGGAAGAACCACTGCCAATCGGCAAGTAACTGGCTTACATTCACACATGCACCAGCGGGGCTTGAACCCGCGCCGGTTCAGTGATGTGAGACTAGCGATGAAAATGGGAGGGCAATGTAAGACATTTGTGTAAGATGGGATTTCTGCAAAATCGGTGTGTGTACTGTAATCGGAGTTCATCAAGCAATTTATTTGTCGCTTAGCTTCTTTTGTCTGTGTGATATTCAGTTCCAGTTTATGGGTTGTTAAAGGTGAAATGCAAAGGTAATAAAAGTAAGAAAAAAGCATTTCCCTTTCCTTTTTATGATGATAATAAATTATACAGCCATCAATGAACGAAATCTGGTGATCAGTTTTATTTTTTAAAGAGAAATAAAACACGTGTATGATCAGCGGTTTGAAAACAGTGCATCGCTTATCGCCCCTTGATTCGGAGCTTTTCCACCAGAAGCTGTGACGTCACAGTTGAACCACACTAAAAAAATGGCGGCTAACATGAATGTAGACAGCGACAGCGATGCGGAGGAATTTTCCTACACTTCTTCCTCTTCTTCTGAAGAGTAATTCAGAAGAATTCACGGCAATGCTTAGTGCAGGGGTGCCCCATACTCCCAACGTCAAAGATTGTAACCTCCAAACTGTCGGTGAACAAGACTCTGACTTCACCCCTATACAAATACCTGGCGCGCAGCCGCATTCTCCCAACGTCAGAGTTTGTAACCTCCAAACTGTCGGTCAACAAGACTCTGACTTCACCCCTATACAAATACCTGGCGCGCAGCCGCATTGCTTCTTTTCCGCTGAGCCAATGAGAGAGCGTGTTATATTTTCCGACTGACTACGTCATCACAGCTGATCACCGCGTGGAGACGGGCGGTCATACTGTAAACAACATTTGACAGGCTAGCATTTCGATTCACGCTGAGAGCTATTGTAAGCATTAATTGATAATGACCCTGGGAAATGGATTAAGCATGTGGCGGATGTGACCAGACAATCAGCAAGCGTGCGTCTTTCAGAAAATTATAATCTTATATATTATTGTATTATGTGTATCGAATGATATCTTTGTATCATGTCCCCGGTCTTGAACTCAGTGTAGGAGGGTAACACAACACAAATCAATGTCAACACAAATGATATTAAGATTTTGTCTGAAGATAACGGATTTCAGCTTTTTTTCAGTTGTTTTTCAAATGGCAATGTTTTTTTTATCAAACTAACTTATTTAAATTTGCTCAAACTAAAAAATGTTTATCAAATAAATTGGCTTTGAATTAAAAAATGACAATAACAGTACTATCACAATTTTCAGTATTATATTTAAAATTTATATTATAATTTATTATTATTATTTTATAATATAATTTACCTGTTTATAAACTTACAATCGAACCACAGCATGAGCCTCGTCGGCGATAATAGCCGCCGTGGTTTTCCCGTATTTAATTAGCAAATCGCGGTTCTCTTCCTGGTTGAACAGTAATTTGAGGATTGAGAATACAAATGAATAAGGTCCCTCCTGTAGTTTTTCTCTGTTGCAATCGCCAGGCCCAAGATATGTGGCAGTAAACCTCAGGGCTCGAAGTACACTTACTTGCTCGTTCATGATTGAAGTTAACTGACAGATCACAAATACCCATCCGGTTTTTTAAACAGGACGCCCCTCAAAGATTTGCCGCTGTTCGTTCTCGTCCATATACAACGCCTATGTTGATTGGCTCGCCGAAGTTACGCTGAGCTTTTCGGAAATCATCGGCCCCATTCGGTAATCTCAAGAAGTTCGCTTCATTTAGTAACGGAGGCTGTTGATTGGGCTAGATCCATGCGCAGAAAAGCTGCACGCCGCAATTTGTCCCACTTTGACATCAGTACGACAATACGACAATATTTATAGGGGATATACAATCTGATGCCATGAGAATGGGGTGCCCCTGCCTTACCAACACGAACATATTGTGAACAAAGAACCAGCAGACAACGATAGGGTCAGCGACACTGCAGGGGCCATGGGCGACAGTCATACCGAGAGAATCGGAAATACAGATTGGTAAATTCCGACTTTTTCCTTTACCCCCCCGTAGCGAATGATGACCAACCTGTTAGTGCGTTTTCAGTGAACGCGAATGACACAAGCAAGGGCTTCGTGAGCAATAGCCTAGCTTATCTATGTGAGCTATTTCCATACAATGCAATGCAGCTACATCATGTTGTGCAGGCTTAAACAATTGTTTTAAAACTGAAATGAAATTAATATACACTTTATTTATCCAATCTACTGCAAATATCTAGTGATTTAGACAAACCTTCGCATTTCACCTTTAACGATATTGTGGAACACCTTACTGAAGGCCAATCCAAGGCCATAAGCCGTGTTGGATTTCCCACTGCAGATGAGTCTGTTCGCCATAACAGACTTTTTTCTGGCTCCAGAGGGTGAAACGGAGTGTCTCTCTACGATATGAAGCTCGTAATTCTCCAATCTATGTGAACCAAGATGGCAAATCAGGGGAATTCCATGATATTTTATCTGAGTTCACTGAGATTGGTAATTCTCATCAAAATAATGATTTACTAGATCCCAACATAAATTTGCATACTTCCTCATAATATTTCAGTGTTTTATTAGGGATTTATTCAACACTTTCAACAAAATTCTTATTAAATTCATCAAGCCGCCCATTATTTCACTACTGTTTCCAACCTCCCCACAGCGCATGCTCCGTTTTACAGGCTCACTCCACTATGACCCTGCCAACAGCAGCGGAAGGCGACCCCTACAACGTGGAGATGATGTATAGGGGAAAACCCACGTCCACACGGTTCAGTTTGAATCCGACAGAACAACTCCTTCAGTTTTACACATTAGTGGACTATTTTTCATATGCTCTGCCCATATAAATGGAGAAGATAATGTCTAGATCATTCTTTTTAACGCTAGGTCAACAAAGTTATAATGCAGAACTGAAAAGTAATGGAAAGGTTCGACAGACTTCAGACTTTTATTCAAGGCTAATCACAACGCCCTCTGGGAGCATTTAATATAAGTAGTAGAGGCGCCCTGCTGTCGGTGGACCAATCAGAATTGAGAACGAAAGTAGCTCAAGTATGACGCGTTTGACGTCATTCTGTGACGTAATTAGGGCGTGGTTGTAAGAAACCGGTTTAACCGGTTTCTTAAAACCGGTCAAACCGGTTTAGCTGGTCGTAAGAAACCGGTTAAACCGGTTTTGTGACGTAATTAGGGCGTGGTCGTAAGAAACCGCGAAAACTGGTTTAACCGGTAAAACCGGTTTAACTGGTTGTAAGAAACCGGTCAAACCGGTTTAACCTGTCGTAAGAAACCGGTTTTGTGACGCAATTAGGGCGTGGTTGTAAGAAACCGGTTTAACCGGTAAAACTGGTTTAACCGGTTGTAAGAAACCGGTCAAACCGGTTTAACTGGTCGTAAGAAACTGGTTTAAATTATTTGGGGCGTGGTTTAACCTGTCGTAAGAAACCGGTTTTCTGACGTAATTAGGGCGTGGTTGTAAGAAACCGGTTTAACCGGTAAAACTGGTTTAACCGGTCGTAAGAAACTGGTCAAACCGGTTTAACTGGTCGTAAGAAACTGGTCAAACCGGTTTAGCCTGTCGTAAGAAACCGGTTTAAATAGGGCGGTATGGTGTCAGCCCCGTTGTTAGCAGCCCCTTTGTTACCTAACAATAAAAACATCACGTGACCCTTAGACGATTGATAGGATAAAAGGCGAGAGTTTTCGAACTCAGTTACCAAACACTTCACGACGAACTCACTTGTGTATACGTTCCCGCAGCAAATCATGATTCCTCTGGCTTACAACGTGTGTGCGGAAATTTTCGGCGAAAATGGTACGGCAAGACTGCGTATTATCAGGCACGGAGATGTAGCGGACTCTGAGTTCGTAAAGTGTATAACGATGACCACTAAGGCTTGGGACAATGTAAAGTTCTACGCCTCTACGATAGATGTGTTCGTCAACCGTAATAAGCAGACGCATGAACCGCTGTACTTAGACGATGACGTTTACCTCAGTCACAACGTGTATCAAGGTAAATCCCATATACATTTAAGGAGGTGGAGAAAATGCGACTACAACAAGAAAGTCTACCCGACAAAAGAGGACATCACACTAAACTCTGTCTTGTGGAGTGCTCTGAAAGCCAAAACTCCAGACATCGACTGCGAGTTGAAAGAAATGACGTCTACTATTCAAGCCTGCGATGCAGGAGCTTTCGACGATGACGACATGGTCAATCCTCGGTCCACACGTATGGTCAATCGTAGGAAACAATTTCTACAGCACGCTATAAAGAAGGCGTACATAGAAGAGATTGTATCCATGATCGGAGAGATAACGCGTGAACGATGCGCAGGGTGTGAAATAGACGATCCATCCCAAGATCACCACGATTGCTTGATGATCGACCCCGACGAAATGGCTGACGTGTACTTCGAGGAAGCTCTACAGCGTATTGATGAAAAGGCGGTCATGAAAAACTTTGAAGCCATCATCCAAGGCCAGACGGCAGCGAATGTACACCCCGTGTACCTGATGAAGTATCAGTGCGAAGACTGGCGTAGCACTGAACTAAAGACTGATGAGTGGAAACGAGATCTCCTGGACAGTATTAAAACGAAACCCATGGAACGAATGTTTAAATTCTCGATTTGTCAGCGCTAATCCCTGTACATGTACACCCCATCTCTTCTCTCTACACTTCAATATACGTATGATAACTTATACAATGTGTTGTGTTGCTCAATTATTATTATTTATATATATATATATACGTTTCTTAGTTATTGATGCAAAGTCAATCGTGTTGCGTTTAGCGCAATGCGTTTGTAGATGCACACGGTAATGACCTGTCCGACCTTGAACATTTATCGTATTATCACATATGAACGCACATCTATTGTCATTCTCTGTGCGTACCGGTCCATTAAGTTCAAATAGGGATGTATTATGCGTCGCTATTGACATCAATACAATTCAAAAGACCTTTATTCGGTGCCCCTAGAATTGTCTCTGCACACGAGAGAAAATTAAACTAGCATTGTTTTACAAGTCACCAACACTCTAGCGTTGTTTTACAATACAATACAGTAAACACACACGGTGAGCATTGGGAATGATCGCTCACGATATGATGACTATTTGTATCGTGTTCCGACGAAGCGTAGCGTCCGCAAAAGCGGCCGCAACGCCCGCAAAAGCGGCCGCAAGCGCCCGCAAAAACGCCCGCAACGCCCGCAAGCGCCCGCAAAAGCGCCCGCAACGCCCGTTTCAACGCCCTTCGATATCTGAGAAAAAGAGAGAGATCAACACGTTCACAAGTTTTCATATATTTTATTATCCCCAATGTTATGCCGTACCCAAGCTAGGGCCGCTATGGGTATGTTTACAATTCATAACGTTGGAGTGATCGGTTTTAATCACGCTCTTGCCAGTGTTCGTGAATTCTTGAAGTTCATCTTCGGTCATCATCATCATCATCTTTTCGCTTTATTTCTTTATTTCAGCATTCGACAGTGAGCTTCTTAAATCACCGTCAGTCTTCTGATCATTATTATTCGATGTACCAAGTCCTAATCAGACTCGCTATCTACCAATCCGGGAATAAGGCTGTTAAGTGACTGATATATAACCCTAACAGCCCATGATCATATATAGTATAGATCTGTATGATGTGACAGATTAACACGTGGCTGTCCAGTATGAGGCTGTTGAATGACTGATATATAACCCTAACAGCCCATGATCATATATAGTATAGATATGTGTGATGTGACACAGTAATACGTGGTTGTCCTGTATAAGGCTGCTAAGTGACTGATATATAAACCTACCAGCCCATGATCATATATAGTATAGATCTGTATGATGTGACAGATTAATACGTGGTTGTCCAGTATAAGGCTGTTAAGTGACTGATATATAACCCTAACAGCCCATGATCATACATAGTATAGATTTGTGTGATGTGACACAGTAATACGTGGTTGTCTAGTATATACTGTGATGTAACAAGATAACACGTGATTGTCCATTATAAGGTTGTTAAATGACTGATATATAACCCTAGCAGTCCATGACACAGTAATACGTGGCTGCCCAGCATAAGGCTGTTAAGTGACTGATATATAATCCTAACAGCCCATGATCATACATAGTATAGATCTATGTGATGTGACACAGTAATATTTGGCTGTCCAGTATGAGGCTGTTAAATGATTGATATATAAACCTAACAGCCCATGATCATATATAGTATAGATCGGTGTCATGTGACACAGTATGTAATACGTGGTTGTCCAGTATAAGGCTGTTAAGTGACTGATAGATACACCTGGCAGTCCATGATGATATATAGTATAGATCTGTGTGATGTGACATAGTAATACGTGGTTGTCCTGTATAAGGCTGTTAAGTGACTGATATATAACCCTAACAGTCCATGATCATATAGGGTGTATCAAAAAAACGGAGTCCTAGTACGATGACATATTTTTCATTGAGCAAAGGAGAAATCTATTTTTTTTGTTGATTTGTCATCAAGACCGACCCTTTGGGACTGACCAGCTGAACAATTCAATGATCTGTGATCAAGCATGTTAGAACAATAGCTATTCTTCAATTATGAGTGAAATGTGACTTGCGCCAGATTTGGTTTACATCATTCGTCAGTAGTATGTAGTGAGCAAGAATTCGGCTATTTCCCCCGGATGTAACGATGACGTCACAATTGGTGGTATGTAAGCGTGTTTGTGATTGGCTGGTGGGGGGTGGGAGGCGTGGTCTGAGGGGGGTTGTTGGGGGCGTGGCCTATGAGTGGAACTGTGGTGGTGTCAGTCAGTGCATGGTGGGTTCAAAATGGCGGCCAGTTTTTGTGTCCTTTTTGGTGTGGGTTCAAAATGGCGGTCAGTTTTTGTGTCGTGTGTGGTGTGGTGTGAGTCAGTGCATGGTGGGTTCAAAATGGCGGCCAGTTTTTGTGTCGTCGGCCCGTTTTTGTGTCCTTTATGGTGTGGGTTCAAAATGGCGGCCAGTTTTTGTGTCGTGTGGTGGTGTCAGTCAGTGCATGGTGGGTTCAAAATGGCGGCCAGTTTTAGTGTCGTCGGCCCGTTTTTGTGTCCTTTATGGTGTGGGTTCAAAATGGCGGCCAGTTTTTGTGTCGTCGGCCCGTTTTTGTGTCCTTTATGGTGTGGGTCCAAGATGGCGGCCAGTTTTTGTGTCGTGTGGTGTGAGGTGAGTACAACATGGCGGCCAGTGTCAGTGAGTGCAGTGTCATTCAGTGCAAAGATAGGCTTGCCCGCTGTTATAGTGCTGTGTTACTTAAGCATAAAAATTTCCTATTTTTTTCGATAAATCCGTTTCAATTTTCACGGAATTATGATAACACTGTAATCCATAGTTTACACGTATTTGTTTAGCTAAGAAAATCAATTTTATTTCCAATGTACCTTGTGTTTTAACATGGATAAATAGATGGTAGTGTGGCGAAAATTTAAATTATTACCTACTCAGTACATATTATGGTTAATTTTAAAATTAGTTCGATTTGCAGAATGTAAACAAACACCCACATTCTGAAGCCTCACTAACACAGCCCGCTTTGTTTATTTTTGGTGTTCACACCATAGCAGCCTAATACTAAATCAACTGTCAACTTCGTTTTAGTGCGTCACAAAAAGTGCGCGAATGAACTATTTCTAAATAATTTCATGACGAATTCTCCTAAGGTTAGAAAGTACAGATATTTTATGATTTAGTCCTGAAGTATCAGCTCGTAAGATGTTCTAATTGTTGAAATATTAATTTGTGAAGTTTGACAATTTTCTGTCTTCGAGCTTCGGAATTGATAAATTGTCTTTGTAACGTCTTATTGTGACATCATGGCATTATTGTTGTTTTGTGACACTGTGGAACTGTAAAAATTCCATGAATGGAAAAGAATGCCTATCAAACCTACGAGTATTGAACTGGTCCAAATCAACAATGGCTGACGCCAATATTTAACCCAGAGAATGACACCCAAAACAGAAAATGTTTCAAACAGATAGTTCTACAGAATGTTGTTTGCTAATATTTTGAATGAATATTATAATAATTGCAATAGCTTACCTGATAAAAGAGTTTAGTCCCGATGTATACCATATATCCATACTCCCGGGTGTTTGATGCATGTCTGTGGCTGTTTTTTTCCTAGGTGGGTATAACACACCATGCATTCGTATGCTAATCGAAATTCACAGATATTTCCTTCGGTATATAATCCGGCGCACACGAGAGATATCAGCTGAGCTAACGGCCTCAATTGCCTGACAGCTCTGTTGTTGTTTCAGCGCACACGGTGAGCAAAAGTTTCAAGAAATTGATTTCAGTTCCCGCATAACGTCTTCTTCAAGTCCATTTTGAAGAGTCGAGCGTATGAATCGAGTCAAAATAACATGCTGAGCTGTTTGGCTTGCGTTCACACACTGCTCGCGAGACGAAATCAGTTTGATATTTTTTCCCCCGCCTCGCGGTTCAGCCAATGAACTATAAGAAAAACATATGTGTGTCCATATTAATAAACCACGGGCGCCTAAAAAATGAACACATTTCATTACACTGTAGCGAATTGTAGCCAGTGCACCTGTGAGTCAGTGCGTTTTCATATCCACCTCAAATTGACACGGCGAATTTCGTCACCATAGCCAGTAAATTGTAAGTTTATTGCGGAAAGAATTGATATTCCATAAATTCCTGCGGGAAATAGGAAGTACACATATTTTGAGATATATTTCTCAAGACAACCTTGTATTCATTGAAAATATAAATCGGCGAGTAGTAGACGAAGGGAAAATTGGAAAGTACTGACCATGCCCCAGAATACTTCATATGCATATCACGGCCTTAAGGCCTATGTAAGATGTAATCTACATCACAGTTTAGTAGTATAAAAAGCGCAATTGACCTTGTCCCTTCCAAAGAAATAAAATCGGCTCTATTTTACAGGAGTATATACGCAGGTGACGTGGGTTGTCACGTCACTTCCGGATACTGCATGGCTATGGGTGTATAGGCCCATACGGGGTGGACATGTTGGAGTCTAGGTGGGCAACTCATGGTCCAATGGGGTCGAGTGAGGTCTTATTTTGAAGCTCTCGTGGAGGAGCACTTGACTACACTAATGGTTCGTCCGTGTTCAATAGTCTGCGCATGCGCAGTCTGGCCGTAGTATAGAAAACAGGCATTTTGGGTGCTATGTAGGGGTGTGTTTGGGTTAGAGATGAGCTAATCACGGTTCGAATGGGTCGTGTGAGGTGTCAAAGTGAAGCTTGTGTGGGGTAGACTCAGAATGGTGTGCTTTTGAATGCATGTCGCGTTAATCTGCGCATGCGCAGTTGGTTGTAGTAAGTAAAGTGGCCATTTTGGGGCAGCGAAGGAAGTTATTTGGGGTCGAGATGGGCTATTCACGGTTCGAATGCGTCCTCGAAGGTGTCATCTTGTAGTTCTCGGGGTGTACATTCCGATTCGAGGGATTGTACATTCCGATTCGAGGGATGTTGGCGTCATCTGTGACGTCATCGGTGACGTCATCGGTACGAGTAGTAGCGAAAGTGGACATTTTCGGGCAGTACATGAAGGTATTTGGGGTCGAGATGGGCTATTCACGGTTCGAATGCGTCCTGGAAGGTGTCATCTTGTAGTTCTCGGAATGTACATTCCGATTTGAGGGGTGGCCGCGTCATCTGTGACGTCATTGATGACGTCATCGGTACGAGTAGTAGCGAAAGTGGACATTTTGTGGGTGCGTGAGGGTGAGTTTGGTGTAGAGATGCACCATCCTTAGTCCGAATGCGTCGCGTGAGGTGTCATTTTGTAGCTCTCGGGGTGTACATTCCGAATTGAGGCATGTCCGAAGCATCTGTGACGTCATCGATGACGTCATCAGTAGGAGTATTAGCGAAAGTGAGCCTTTGGGGCAGTGCAGGAAGGTATTTGGTGTAGAGATGGACCATCCGCGTTGCGAATGCGTCGTGTGGGGTATCATGTTGTAGCTCTCGGAGTATAGACCCTGATTTCAGGGATATTTATAGCATCTGTGACGTCATTGGTGACGCCATTAGTACAAGTTGTAGCGAAAGTGGGCCTTTTTTAGCAGTGAAGGATGTTATTTGGTGTAGAGAAGGACCATCCGCGGTCCAAATGGACCGTGTGATGTGTCATCTTGTAGCAACGCCCACCAACACCATTCTTAATGCTTCAACGCCCTGGTGAAATAGCTCAGAAGCTCTGATATTCCATGGAATTGTCACTAATTCTTCGAAATGCGGTGATGCCCGTCAACGCCTGTCGTTACACCTTAACACTCTAACATAACGCCATGATATAGACCAGAGAGAGAACAACAAGGATGACACATGAGAGAACAACAACAACAAGAAGTTTTTTTCATATAGTTTATTTTCCCCAATGTTACATCATACCCACACTGGGGGAGCCGCGTTGGGTATATTTACAATTCAAGAAGATTCTTATCCAATCAGAGGCCACCATTTGCATGTTTCATATTCGTTCCTGTCCGTTAGATGTATTCTTGTCCAATCAGAAGTCTCCATTTCAGAAAGTGCCATCTGAACCGTTTATCCTAATCATCGTCGGGCGGGCCAGGATACCGTTGAGGCAACATATCCTCAGATAGTTGTTTGCGCATTCTGAGTATCTATCAGTGCATGGGTGAATACTTTCATCCGATGGAGGTGGTGGTCAGTTTGACCACGAAGAACGCAACATTGGTCATTATCTCCACTATCCACTTGGTGTTACAATTCAAGAAGACTTGTCCAATCAGAGGCCACCATTTGCATCTGTCATATTCGTTCCTGTCCGTTAGATGTATTCTTGTCCAATCAGAAGTCTTCATTTCAGAAAGTACCATCTTCGGCCATGTTCGCTTTGAACCGTTTATTCTAATCATCATCGGGCAGCCCAGGATACCGTTGAGGCAACATATCCTCAGATAGTTGCTTGTGCATTCTGGGTATCTATCAGTGCCTGGGTGAATACATTCACCCGATGGGTTGGTCGGTCAGCTTGGTCACGAAGAACGTAACATTGGTCACACTGTCCACTGTCCACTGTCCACTTGGTGTTGGGGCGTTGCAACCGGGCCCATTCCAAGGGATCCACGGTGTTCAGTTTCTCCAGCATCGTCTCTAGCGACACTCGGTTAATGATGGTAAACGGTTGGTCAAATACCTGGATGTTACTGCTCGGGTAAAAGTATCGGACTTGGACTGCCTCTTTATGCTGCAGCACATAACCAAACGCCAGATTCAATTTGAAGGCCGTAGTTTGATCTTTGAAGATGGCTTCTACGTAGCTACGTAGACGGGTGAGGTCGGTCAGTCGGAAATTGTAGATATCTTGAATAGGGCGATGACGGTGGAAACAGTGCCGTATCATGGACCAATGGCGCCGATAGATGTCACTCACTGGATGGGCGCCCCGTAAGAGATCGCTAGGAACATTTATGGGCTCGTCCAGAAAATGTTCGATGTTGTCAGGCGTATGACTCGAAACCGTAACGGTGGGGTCCGGCTGGATATCCAGGGCCTCCTGGACCGTGGGTATAGGCAGGCTCTTCGTCATCGCATCACCAGTGGCGTTCGTCTCTCCGGGTTCATCTTCACTGGGTCTGACCTTCCGCGGCCCCTCTTTAGTGGAAAGTTGTCGCCCAAACCGTAGAGACGGGGCATGCATCAAACGTTGGTGCTGTCTAAACCGACTGGGTCGTTTGAAGAGTCGACCACAATCATTACATAGTACCTTCGCACCCGCGTGGAGTACCCTCTCATGACGCAGTAAATGATCCTTCCGATTGAATGACCGTGCGCAGATTATACAAGTATACCGGGCATCGTTGTGGATGGAGGCCTCGTGGCGTCGTAACTTATCTAGACGAGTACACAGCTTCTGGCAAGTTGTGCAAGTGAACATCTTGATGGTTGACAGAGTGTCTGATGAAACGTCCAGGCCGCTTCCCTTTTATAGCACGCTAGCTGGTGATCTATTTTTAGCACACTCAGTTCAACTATCCCCAAGTCGAGGG
>JAVTVY010042801.1:0-17987 GCA_036873755.1 Hanleya hanleyi | reverse complement strand
ATGTTATCTTGCAGATTCAGTTCCTCCAACCATGTTGGCCCAGACCATGTCGAAGGAGAGACCGAAGCCAGGTTCTCTGTCGTCTTCTGTAGCTGCAGAGTTCAGTGTATGTATAAGGTTCATGAACTTTGTGTTAATGTTTTATGGGCATGGTGAAGCAGATACAGATCATGGTCACTTCAATTCTGTGAGAATAAATTTTTGAATAGAAGTTCTACTAATTTGTTGTTAGATATGGTTCCACAAGAAATTAGAAAAGATGTTATGATTTATTAAATGATTAATATTTTTCATGAATTTCTCATCAAATACTTTCTGGGTAGTGAATATATAGAATCCTGGGAATGCCTCAATATTTCCATCATGTTCTAAACATTTTATTTGATACAGATGATGGAACTCACACCAGGCACTGGAATTTATGTTTACGAAAACCAGTATCACCAAGCAGTGAACAAGTGTTGTGCCCCTTCCCGAAAAAAGAAAGGATCATCGCAGTCAGCTACCATTCATACTAGTGCTAGAGATGGCAAGCCAGCAGCCAGATATCTATTACAGATACTTTTCTCCACGGATACTGTAGTAAAGGGAAGTTTGTCAACAGAAACTACAACTTTTTCAACATTGGATTCAAGCTTGATCGATGCCATCAAATGTAAGTTGATGTTTTTATGAATTGAAGAGGTATCTTCAGGCTATCAATATATATGTGCATGTAAACCACTCTCACAGAATTTCAAACCAATGATTTATCATGGATATTCTGTATCCACAACAGCTAAAAATGATATCATAGTATTGCTTAGATATTCTGCTTCTGTCAGTTTAGCAATAATGGGACAAGTACTGCAGAAGCTCTCTCATCAATGACGAAAGAAAGATATATTTGAAGATTAAACTATATCTTATGTTTTCTTTCTATGTTCACTTTCAGCCTGCTGTATGCTGCATTCAGATAGCAAGGCAACCAACATCAACCGTGCCATCAGCTGTAAAGTGTCTGCACAGCGCAGTCGTCATAAGCAGAGACATGTTGAACTTACAGAGTAGTGCCTGAGAACTGTACTTGGTACTGTGACCAAATGTGCTGTGAGATTTGGAGAGTGTTATGCCCTTCTTCGGTCATAAAAATGTGATAGTGCCTGTGACAATAGCTGCAGAACTGCTACTCGATTTTATCTAGATATCTTTTTATCTATTCTACAATATTATCCATATTTTATGGAGTTTTGCCCTGTCTTTGGGGTAAATTATCTCTCATTTTGTGATGTGATATGTGCTATTATTGCAGAACTGTGATACAGCTATCAAATATAAGAATCTTTGTTTTACTCAAATGAAATTTTATCTAGATGATGGTTCAAAAAGGATTTTTACACAGTTATACCCATTTTTGGTGATTTTGTGACATTCGTAGTCCTTATTTCAACGAAGTAGTCTCTCATTTCCAAATTGTCTGATGATGAGCGAGTCAGTCACTGAGTGAGTCAGTCCATGTGAATCCTTTCTCCGGCAAAATAAGAAGAACCGTTTACATTAGGATCTTGATTTTTGGCTTGAACGTGCATTAAGGAACTTTCACCAGCAAGTTTGTGCTGACCTACTTCTGATTAAAATTTGACCTACTTAGGTGACCTATAAACCTCAAAATTCCTACTTCGTAAGTCATGTGACATTGGTCACACAGCCATGTCACAATGCATGCAAAAACCATGGTTAGTACAATTTTTACCCCTCGGGGAAAATTTGGTTTGAGATTGGGCACAACCTCTTAGGTGCGGAAAATTGGTTTTAGGCATGGAAATCAGTGAAAATATTTTTTGTCTCCAAATTCTGGTAAAATAGATGCCTCATTAATGAGGAATATCCATGAACAGAAAGTTCTGAACATTGATTCTCAGTGCAAGAAAGTTCTTAACTTTTGAGTCTCCGTGCAAGAAAATGATATATAATTTTTTTCTTTTGCTCTCTAATTTAGGCACATCCTAATTTGGGCAAAGACAAATTCTAGTTTTTGCAATATTTTTTGAAGGATTAAAGCTAGGGTTTACAAATTCATATTACTTGTGTAACTAGAAGCCTATCCCAGTCGACTGGCCTATTTTTTCAAGTTCATTCGGTTTATTATGATATAAAATGAAGATATGGACTTTCCAAATTAATACAATTTATACATCTGACGACGATGCAGAAGTGTATTGAACATCACTGACAACCATGCTGTTTTGTTCAGGTCAGATTTATTAAGTACATGTATGGTATTCCATGAAGGATTATATGTACATTGTCCAAATTAATACCACATATGCAACTGATGATGGACCTGAAGTCCACTTTCCGAATGTTGACATGTATACAGATCATTCTGTACGTCAAATCAGATCTCTAAATTCATGTAAGACATGAATGCAATCAAGTGAAAATAGACCAGAAACCTGCTGAAGATGTCCGACCTTGTCCCCCCTTAAAGTCCTTGGCAAAGGCTGATATGGCCCACCAGCCTATGTATTTCTTGTATAAGAAGGCTACATCAGTCAACCTACTAGATAACATCTTTATTGACTAAAAATTGTCAAAGACAAATTTATTATGCAATGTGTGTTTGCTTCAGGGATGTTGGGGCCCATTTTTACCTCCGTCGATCAGACGGAGGTCTAGGAGCGCAACGTGAAATCTCCCGCCAAATAATTGTCATATGGGGAACCCACGACTCATAGTATTTCCAATAGGGATCGTCATGGTTCCCGACGAAATCTTGAATCTTTTCTTTGGACACAATTGAAATAATGGGGTTCCCCATTGCAATGCATTGCAGTGGGCCTTGCTTCTGTAGTCGGGTTCCACCTCAATCTCGAAACCAGAGCTATCCGGTCCTGTCCTCGCAAAATGGTACATCTTCAGAAAATTTATGACCTAGGCCTATCCCAAAGTTCACAAGATCATTATTGTTTAGCATCATCAGATAAACAAGAATAGTACGATCAGGCAACATGCAGGCGAAAATACTGTATAATTGACGTAATTCGTTGTTTTCCGCGTTTCAATGGTTGATCTTCAATGCAGAATCTAGGTCAACTAAATTTATAATGCCTGCTGTTTCAAACGAGTAGGCCTACAAGTACGTTCAGTTTTATTTTTTTAACAACAAAACTTGCATAATGTTAGCAACAAAAGTACATATCATCGGGCGTATGAACAGTACTATGTATTGAATGAAGAACAGAAATGCTGCAAATGCCCTGACCTGATCATGTACATGCCACGCTAAGAACCTTGGAATAGGTCATAAATTTCCCGAAGATGTACCGTCTTGCGGCACCAGTCCATTCACACCCATTCATCTCCTCGTGGGTTCGTCCGTTTGTGTGAATCGTGTACCTGTCATTCACTTTGTAAGTTACTACAGTCTGATAAAACTGGTGTTGATAATTGTAATCTTTATTGGTAATGATCATTGACACACAATATCTCCTCCAAGCAGCACGCAAATTGCGTGTTTTACGGTTTCCAGGGGCAACGTTTTGAAGGGGGATAACTCCGCTCAATACTTCTAGAGCACTTGTACAAAAGTTGTCTCCCTTGGTATTTTTTTTTTCTAGCTTTGTTGTCTTATCAGTTCTAATATTTTTTTTTAACTTGTTCAAACGATATAAAGATGAACAATTATTCTGAAATTAATTTGAGGGATTCTCCAATCCAATCAAGATTTTGCAGAACTAGAACACTTTTCAGCCATTTCATTTATTTTTTTGGGGGTCTTTTTTTTTGTCTTCGTTTTTTTTTGTCTTTGTTTTTTTATCATTCTGGCTTTAGTGTGTCTGTATGACAAAAAAAGAGCAATAAACCTGATTCTTTTAATTTCTGTTTCGTAGAATGAAAGAAAACGTGAATTTATTTTCAAATAAAAAAGTTCATCATTCTGTGCTTTTGAAACATTCTGTCAATTTGGAACCTGCTTTGATTTTTGAATTGTAAGTTGGTGCAGTGATCTCAATGTACATCATCATCATAATAAAGGAGTTAATTGTTCATCTTGAGCTTGACTAGTTTTGATCCATATCACCTAACGGTCTTAAAATTCTTCCTGGCAATGTATAATGTAATAGCTGATTTGAAGCGTCCATTGAGTCTGGAAAAAGACTTGATAGATCTTGAAAAAGGTATGGAAAAGGTCTGGAATTTTGAAATCCCCAAGGTGTGGGAACCCTGTCGTTTTCTTTCAGTTGATGATATCCACCAGCCTGGTTGTTCAAAAACAGTTTTTTCCTAAATTTTGCTAATAAATTATATTTTTTATATGGTTTGATTTTGCAGAAGCACCAAATTGATCTACCTGCGTGAGTCTGTAAACTTATTTAATAAAGCTGATAAATAATATACATATGCTTTTCTTTTCATTTATCCTAACAGTTTAGTGACATCCACATTGTGTACTTGTTGATGAAGAATAATTTGCTTGTTAAGCCCTGATAATATTCTGAAAACTTATTCTGAATTGTAGCTGAAACAAAGGAGTGTCTACATTCCACATGTAGGCCTACATTATTGAGAGTTTTGACTGATAGCATGGATGGAACCT
This sequence comes from Hanleya hanleyi, assembly GCA_036873755.1. Lineage (NCBI taxonomy): Eukaryota > Metazoa > Mollusca > Polyplacophora > Lepidopleurida > Hanleyidae > Hanleya > Hanleya hanleyi. The sequence goes on along the minus strand of JAVTVY010042801.1, from coordinate 13,408 downwards.
TTCTCAATTTTGTTTTGTAGTTTTAAGCCCTGGACATACCACTGGGCATTTATTTGCCATACGATCACATTTCAATACTTTGTTCAGCCCCGTGATCTGGAACCAAACAGACAGTATCACTAGATGAAATAAGGAGAACATGATATACATTTCAGGTTTTACCAATGCCAAATGACTTGAACAGAAGACAATTAGACAAAAAGAAAATCAATAAATATATCAATAAATAATAAATTACATAGAGAATTTTCTTGTCTTTGCAAGGGGGACATCAGACACACTGACAACACAGACCATTCATTCAAGTTTCGCCTTCCATTGGGGAGGCAGAAATATTCCTCAAACACAGTATACATATTCTCTCTTGTGATAAACATTACGCATGTAATGATGACCGGCAGAGTGATACATGTGTCAATCGGTCAGACATTTTCAAGGATGCCCAGTTTTAACTTAAAACAACCATGCCGGACTTCATTCCTTATCTCAGAATAATTGGATCTAATTTTTACAAAACCTGCAGCCCCCAATAGCTCCTGGATCTAGACCACATAAATGAAGGGATCTAGTTTATCGGTGCTATGGCAAAAATATCATGTAGAATGGGATTGTGTGGATAATATCAGATTCATGAAAGTTGAAGTCCTGCAGCATGCTCCACAAATATCATCAAAGGTCATAAAACTTTCTGGTCTGCGCCAGTGTGGATCTATACTTGTTTTGTTTTTGTTTTTTTATTTGTTTTTTTTTATAAAATTATCTCCCTTGACCAGGTGAGGACTTGAATGTGTCTGAAATGATTTAGCTTCTAGAAACAAAGACTTCATTTCCTGAGTAGAGGTAAAAATCGAACATATTTTGATTATTTTAGTCAAAATTTCAATTCCACTTCTGGTATATGTACATGTATAAAATACATACAGAATGAACTGCATACAGAATAACACAAAGAACAGGTATATGTATCTCATTACATTCTTAACCAAAGATCAATACCTGGGTGATATTACAACAATACCATGGTGTTATATATTGCTATGATTGGCTTAACTTTAGCTGCTGATATTTCTAATTTTGAGCGTAATGGGCAATCATACTAAATTTATTTTCATAATTTCATTTATTTTCACAATAAGCAACATAATCGAGATTAGCAAGTGAAGTTTTACAACATAATATAATACGCATCATGGATCTCCTTCAGTTTAGTGTAGACATATATACCCTTGGATATCTGTTACCCTGATTCAGTCATAATATTGTCTGTATTATATTGATGTCGACAAGGAATATACATAATTATTTGATAGTATTATTAATTGTATGTTGTTTATGATTAGCATGAACTTTTTATTCGCTGGAATTCAGCCATTTGTTCCATATGGGCAATATTCTCATCAGCCATCACCATTCAATATGAATGTGATACATGTACAAGTCCATGGTAATTGATACATTATGGTGAAGGTGACCTGTAACACCAGTATACAAAATTATTCCGAGCTCATTGAATCAGCACATGATGCTGAGACAGATCAGAACGGAATGTCGGTAAAATCATATGTGTTTTGTAGAGAATTCTGTCAATGAGGATGCTATACTGTACACATACAAAATATGAAGTGTTGATGTGTAGGGCCTATAGCATAAAATCACAAGCAAGTTGGTAAAACTAGGCACACAGGGTCTCATTTCTGACGCTAACGTGTTGATTTGGGTGGGGGTGTCCTCTCATGGGGAGGTGTGGGTGGGAAGGGGCCTAATGTCTCAAGCAGTATTCCAGGTTTTCCATCAATATACTCTATTCCATACCCCAATATTTCAAGCACGTGAAATCAAAGAAATATTACTTTGTGCTCATTCAGCGCTTGTTATTGCTATACACTGTTTTAAATAATGTCTTTGCTTGTTCTGGTTGGACATTGGTGTCGGAGGATCGGTGTCTGAGGATATTCCGGTGTTCACCAGGATGAGTATAGATATTACATCCAATCTCGTTTTTATTCACCACATCGTCAAATCTAAATCTATATGATGAGTTTAATTTTTGTTTAAACAAAATATGCATGTGCTATATTGGCCTTTTAATTCAGTTTTATATTTTTTATATAGATAGGGTCGTTAAGATTTTATTACTATTAAATTAAGTGTGTTGGTCCGTACATATGCTCCCTTCCTTTTATGTCTCTAACCTCACCATGACATTAAATAACGCCTTTGGAGTTTGTTTTTTCTACATGTTTTTAATCCATTACAAATCCGTATAGTTGGATATTTTAAATCAATATTTATGTTGCACATCAAACTCAATGCAACGACCTGGCGCGCATAATTTTATAAAATTGAAAGCGCCACCCAAATTAAAAATTGATTGATTGATTGCTGGCCCAGAGTATTCCAAAACCAGCATAGCTAACAGTTATAACGTCGGACAAAGGAAAGACACAAATCTCATGGCCTATAAAGCGTATGTTGATTTCCCACACCTAAGCGCTGCGTTGATCAGTTCCTTCACCTATAAAGTGAATATTAAACGAAAAGACCTATCCGGCGTTGAATGATTCTGTTCACCTATAAAGTGAATACTGAACGAAATCACCTAGACGGTGCATGCCCACCTACCATAAATTGGTGCAGGCTCTGACAATATGCAGATGCATTCAACTTTAATATATGGAATGAAACACCTATGCCGTACGTGCCCACCTACCATAAATTGGTGCAGGCTCTATTAATATGCAGATGTTAACTAAGTGTTAACTAACACCAGCTCAACACCAATTAACAGTGTTAACTAACACCAATAAATCGTGTTGAAGCTGGCTCAACACCATTTTTTAGTGTTGACTGACAAGTGCTGATGCTGGCTCAACACCAATTAACAGTGTTAACTAACACCAATAAATGATGTTGAAACCGGCTCAACACCATTTTTTAGTGTTGGCCGACGAGTGCGGATGCTGACTCAACACCGAATAACGGTGTTAACTAACACCAAATAACGGTGTTAACTAACACCAATAAATGGTGTTGGGGCAATATGGTGTAGGCCGTAACTCAACACTGTTTTTTGGTGTTGAAGTCAACACCAATTTTTAGTGTTAATTAACACTATTTTTCTGACTGTGTGAACCTTGTTATTTTTGAATTCTAACCGAAGATGGCTACATATAAATCCAGCTTTCTCGAACTGATTTTATTGTGTGGGCTAGTCGGTGCGTGGACCTATTGGGGGCAGGTGGGCCAGACGACTACCGTCGATAATTGGACAGCTAATTTGAGCAATATCTTGCTTACCTTTGCAAGAACGCTGACCGAATTCCTTTGGAAATTCGGATTTCATGTATCCAGATTTACAAACACAATCATACTGATCATTGGTGTTGAGACATTCTGAGTTGTCATGATCGCAGTAAAAGTCCCCGCCGCACCATGTATCATCTGAAACTATAGATAACAAGACAATAACCATATCAGTTCGAAGCCTTTAGTCCAGGAGCCAGGATCGGGTTTTGGTGAAATTGTTCACCCCATTGGCAAGATAATTTCCATCTATACCGTGACTTTCTATGACTATGGGGGGTATTACCCAGGGTGGATGTAGAGTTCCAAAGTGGTGCAGGTTTTTTCTATAGCGGACGATATGTCCCACTAAAGACATTCATTTTACTTTGCCGAAAATGGGGGTAGGTGTATTTTAATCGCCGTAGCTTTTTTGTTATTGGTCTCATCTGTCTAAGCATTATCATATATTAATCAATAATAGTAGCAGAGTTATATGTTATCAAGATTTGTTCCTATATCCCGTCTTTGTAACGTCACTTGGGGACCATATCCAAATGTCAACTGAAAAAATTGCTCCCGTTTAAAAAAATGGGGTAGGTGTATTTGTATCGCTATATCTCCCTTATTATTGAACCAATCTATGTAAACGTAATAAAATATTGCTCTGCATTAACACGCAAAGTTTTTTAAGACCTAAGATCGTGATTGTATCCCAATCATATGGTGTATTTGGAAGTGGTATTCAAATAAAATTTTATCAGAAAAATATATTGCCTCTTGAAAAAACGTCTATGTGTGATTGAACTGCCATGTCTTTCTTGATAATGGCCCTATCTGTCTGAAATTCATTACATTTTATTCAGCATTTGTGCCATTGCCATATACAACCACGGTTCATTTTTGTATCTCAACCTAGTATGACACACTTGGGGGCCGTATCCAAATGTCAATTTGAAAAAAAATATTCCTTTCCAAACTGTGGGTATGTGTAAGTGTGTTGCTATATCCTTCTTAATACTGATCCAAATATGTCTGAATATAGTAATATAATTATCAACATTACTTAGCAGTGTTTTTCAGCTAGTACTTTTGTTCTATCTTTCAACCATATGATGTAATTGGGAATTGTATACAAATTTCACCTAAGCAAATCTACTCCGACAAAAGGGGTTATGTGTAAATGACCCGCTACATATTTCTTAATAATTATTTGGGCTGTCTAAACTGCTTCATTTTCAGCAGCTGAAAGCAAAATTATATATTAGCGAGATAGATGGTAGTTTTCCAATTTATAACGTCGTCTGGGGACCATCTTCAAATATCAAGTCGAAAGCGTACTCGCGGCTGCTAGAGGGGGTATGTTTGATTACATAGCAATATTTTTTTCAATACTGATCCATTCTGCCTGGACTGTGTCGTGTATTTTTGAACATTGTTTTCCTATTTTTATCATATGTAACTGAGATTCGTTTTAAAATGCAAACTGAACAAACTATTCTCTGTTGAAAAATATGGGAGAGCAGCAAATAGGACCAGCATATCGTCTAATAATGAATAGTTCGTCTCTAACTGTTGTACTATATAAATCTTGATAGAACGCGAAGTTAAACCTTAATCCTCTCTCTCTCTCTCTCTCTCTCTCTCTCTCTAAAACAACTGCATCGGTTATTCGCAGAGTTAGTAATTGTAGTTAAGCTTTTCATTTGACTGCCAAATATGAGTTTCCCTATTATGTAACGGTTTTGTTTCAAATTGGTATGAATGAGACTTGTAAGTGCTACAGAATGAGTGCTACAATAAATCCAGCTAACTTTAATATCATTGCATATTTACTTGTCGCATACTGTATCATTTCTAAATTCAATATGGCGGCCTTGGCCATCGTCAGAAGATGTTAAATTTTTCATGAGATTGAAGGTAATTTCAGAACTCACGGTATACCTCCACTTTCATCAAATTTACTGCAACAGTTTCATGTTGATTTTTCAGCTTGTTTAACTAACCTTTCCACTGGAGCTTCATCGATAAATATACGAAATGCACATTCGCCAAGCAAATATTCATCGCATTGCTTATCAATTTGGTCGAATCGATACGGAGTAAATTTCAAATTTCTAAAAGATTCCTTGAACCTGAATTGGGTCCTATTATCTGTAGAAGAGGGACACTGGATCACAGATCAGGGAAAACTGAGCCCAAGATGATGAGTTTTGATGTGAAACATTGGATTTTGATAATTGTGCATTCACGAGGTTTAGATAAATGCCCCGATTAATAAAGCGATTCCTTCATTGAATAACATCTTGTCCATATCATATTCAATTTATCTATGATTATTAGTGCACGATTTTATATTTCAAAACGATTAAAACGGAAACTTTGGTGCATTCAGCCCTGCTTGTGACAAGTATATTCATCATTATGCTTAGCATCTGATAATCTGCAAAAGGCAAGTCATTTGACCTCAACATGTCAATTTAATTAATGATGATGCTGAACTGATTCTTGATGATGTAAACAGACTTCATTCATCAACTGTAAATACTAACCTTCTGCCCTCAATTACGGTCTACCATCCGCTGACTGTAACCAATCAGACTTAATATCGAGCTATGGACTTGTAAAGAGTTAAAAGAAGTACTCGATTATTTTCTAAAAAGTATGAATGATAGAAATAATGCTTCTAGTGTGAAGTTTATCTTCCTGAAATCAGCGAAAGGTGGTTACGCTGAAGAGGGGGGGGGGGCGCAAGTCTGATAAGATGAGATGGACAAGCTCAGGCCAAGCTAAAACGATGGTAGAGAGCTAGATGTGTATTCGAGTTCCGCAAAACGCCCCATATTAAGCGTGATTCGTACGTCTGGCCTTAGACGTGTAATCCCAGATCTCTTGCACGAAGTATAGTACAGAAATGTTCAAAATAAAGCAGGATAAAAACTTTCCGGTACGATGTGTTGTAGAGAGATGTTCGCTTTTTTGAAAAAATACATATATTAAAGAAGCTGTTGCTTCGCGGCTATTACTGCTGTTTAAAGGGGATTTCATACTACTATAATTGGGTAACTCCAGTAGATGAGCCACTCTGTACCAAAGCTACTGATCCACCACGCATGAGCGATTTATTTCGTATCACTTTGTTCTTCTGTGATTAGCAAAGCTCTTTTAAATGCATTACCCACGTGATCAGTCTGGGAAGGTACTTTAGGTCACCAACCTAAAAATCAGCTTCAACAGCTATGTTCACTCAGTCCTACCTAATTATTCTGGCGTGGTGCACTGAATTTTGAAATTGGGCTGAATATTCCCTGGCACCATGCAATCTTCCGTAACACCATATAACCTATTTACTTGGGTTCATTTGTAAATTGAATACAGATCATGTGATATCATACGGTTAATATACAAGAACACTTTTACTTTTACTCATACTGACGAATTCTAAATATTGGTTAATGTTTAGACACACTGAATCAATAATCATTAAAATGTAATTATATCCATATCGTCTTTGGGGGAGGGAGCATTTTATTTCTATCATTAATTCTGATATGGCCCCTATATGGTGTCATCGGTTGAACTGAAGAAAACAACAAATACTGACACGACGTTACTCTGTCAATAGTGCGGAGTAATCGAAAATGAAGTTTAGACAGAATAGACAATATTTAAGGTGGATATAGATCTTTAATTACATATACACCCGTCTTTCTGAGGGTTCATTTTTTGTTCAATTGACACGTGAATATTACCTCCAAGTGACATCATACATCTGGGATACAAAAAAAACACCTCTGATAATAATAAACACTACGCAAAATGCTGAACTGAATATGATAATGTTTAGAAAGATTGGATGATTTCATAAGTTAACTACGGCGCGAAGCCCCTTCTCTGGAAAGGAATATTTTTTCAAGTTGATATTTGGATACGGCCCTTGAATGATGTAATACATTGAGATACAAAACCAAATCCTGATTGTATATAACACTGGCATATTAAATACAATAAAATAAATTTCAGACACTTAGGGTTATCAATAAGAAAGATATGTCAATTTATTCACACATACCCCCTTTTTCAATTGGGTGATTTTTTTGTTCAAATAAGATTTGAGTTTTACCCCATAATTTTGCCATAGGATTCGAATATACAACTACGACCTTAGGTATTTAAAAACTGCGCTACGTTGCGCTGAACAATAAATAATGATGTTTAGATAGATTGAATCAGTGTTAAGAGATATATAGCAATCCAAATGCATATACCCCCTTTTTTGGAAGGGAGTATGTTTTTCAGTTGACATTTGGATATGGTCCCCACATGACGCCACACGATTGGATTACATAAACAAATCATGATATTATATAACTTTGTCATTATTGGTGAGTAATATTTACTATAGCTATATATAAGATTGACTGGGTTGTCTAAAGTCACCTACCCCGTTTTCGGTGGAACAAAATGAATATCTGTTGGGTGTCATTTCGGCAGCAATAAAAAAACTGCACCACTTTGAAACTCTACATCCACCCTGGTTAATACCCGCAATGGTCATAGAAATTCATGGTATAGATGAAAATTATCTTGCCGGTGAGGTGAGCAAATTTCTAAAATAAGGCCTTTTTTTCAACTTGGCTCCCGGACTAATAGGTCCGGACTGAGAAACTGGACGTAGTACCCCCTTGGATTAAGATGAATCCCATTGTGTATCTGAAATTGTAATTTTGAAGGAATGTTCAATTCATGCCATAGAAATAAAACGTTTGGCGGAATAGGCTCAGACAGATATACATATATATATAGATAAGGACTTATTAGCGGGAGGGAAAAGACCATTTTGCATCTACGCTCAGTGCGGAATATCGAATTTAAATCAACCTGTTGGATTCAAGCGAGATTATTAGTCAATCGAACGCCAATTGCGGCCGGTCAGATTAACACATAATCTCCAGCAGGATTATCTCTCCCGATGCGTTGTCGATAGGAACGAAATCAGCGGTAATTTCGTATGGAAACTGATTTGCACCGTATGGCGGTAATTGATACAGCTACGGGAAAGAACCTACCAATACATGACGGTATTTGTGCAGTAACATAAAAACGCATACTGATATAAGTGTTCGGCATCAATAACGATATAGTTCTCCGTGGTTCTATACAATAGTAGTATACAGCGAGGATATTGCCTCTCATTGACCTGACGTAAGAATCTGGCGTCGAGGTCAAGTGCATTATAGTACCGGCAAAAACCGGCAAAGGTGTGCGACGTCTCAAAAAGGACGCTGTCTCATGTGGAGGTCATGTGGAGGTCACGTGATGGTCAAGTGCATGGAGCATGTATTCCTCCGCAGTGATGTGGTCTGGCGGTGATGCGATCTGCCTCCGCGGACCGAAAGTAGTCCCCAGACTTCAAATACGCTGCATACACCGATTGGATCGAGTGAAGTGTCAAAGTGAAGCGCTCCTCCAGGACCATATGGAATGCATGTACTGACTTGTATCTGGGGTTTTTTCATCATGCGGCGGTCACGTGATTAGGAATGCATTTACTGACTTGTATGCCGTCCATTCATTTGAGTCGGGGATATCGATCCCCGGGCTTATCGGGTTCTGCCTGGAGTGAGTGTATGTAAATTTAGGATTTGTCCCGAAAATATAAAAAGCGGAACACGGACTTTACCCCCACAATAGAGGAAACCCCCTATCAACCCTATCCCAAAGGGTGAATATCGGTCCCTGGCTTATCGGGGCCTGCTGAGAGCGGTAGGGTGGAGGAGTGGGTGCCTGTAGATTGAGGATTTGTCCCCGAAAACATAAAAAGCGGAACACGGACTTTACCCCTAAACTAGGGGAAAACTCCTATCAACCATGTTTAGTGGGACTTATCGGAGCCTGCCGACAGAGGTAGGATGGGGGAGTGGGTGCATGTAAATTGAGGATTTGTCCAGAAAATATAAAAAGCGGAACACGGACTTTACCCCTACAATAGGGGAAAACTCCTATCAACCTTCTCCAAAAGGGCTAATATCGGTCCCTGGCTTATCGAGGCCTGCTGAGAGAGGTAGGGTGGGGGAGTGGGTGCATGTAAATTGAGGATTTGTCCCGAAAATATAAAAAGCGGAACACGGACTTTACCCCTACAATAGGGGAAAACTCCTATCAACCACGTCTAGTGGGGCTTATCGGAGCCTGCCGACAGAGGTAGAGTGGGGGAGTGGGTGTATGTAAATTTAGAATTTGCCCCGGAAATATAAAAAGTGGAACACGGACTTATGTCGGCACCTCTTCCCACTTCCCTTATATGTGTTGTAATTTACCCTTAAAATAGGGGAAATTACAACACATATAAGGGAAGTGGGAAGAGGTGCCGACATACTGACTGCGTCACATGACTTCACAGAATAGTCTTCTGGTTAACCTATTCTAAAGCACATACCAAGAATCCAACGATTCGTGATATGTGTTGTATCTGAGGAACGCTTTTATTGTACCTGTTCATGTGGCAACTTGGATGATATGACCACACGGCCCCTAGCGCCGGCATAAGCGGTATTAGATACAAATCTAGAGAGCTATGATGGAAATGCTCTGACAACTCATATACTGGTAATTGGTGAGCTGTTTCGCTGTGACAACTCGTACATTGGAGATTGGTGAGCTGTATCGTCGTCAGATGTAAATGACGGCATTTAACACAAAAGACTAGTCTGTAATGCCCGATGTCGACCCAGCATCAACTTCCCACAAGTGCCTATCAACCATGTCTAGAGGGTCATGTATAGACCAGAGAGAGAACAACAACAACACCAACAAGTGTTCATATAGTTTATTATCCACTCCCGTACATCATACCCACGATGGAGGAGCCGCGTTGGGTATGTTTACAATACAAGTAGGCTCTTGTCCAATCAGAAGCCGCCATTTGGCGCTGCATCTCTCATATTCGTTCTTGCCCGTTAGATGTATTCTCGGCTGCTCTTATCCAATCAAAAAAACATGTACTCTGTTCATGTCCATGTATACATACTCTGTTCATATCCATGTACATACACTCTGTCCATGTCGCTATATAGCTGAAATATTGCGGAACACGACGTTAGATCTTAATTCTCTCTCTTCATGTACATGCACTCTATCCATGTACATGTTTCTTGTCCATGTCCTTGTAGTCTGTGTACCTGTACCATCATCTGTCCTGTATTATACCAAATCTGTCCTGTATTCTACCATATTTGTCCTGTATTATACAATATATGTTCTGTATTATACCAAATCTGTACTGTATTATACAGTATCTGTCCTGTATTATACCAAATCTGTGCTGTATTATACCATATCTGTCCTGTATTATACAATATATGTTCTGTATTATACAATCGGATAGCGGTTGTCGTGAATAACAACAAGTTCAGCAATGTTCATACAGTTTATTATCCACAATGTTACATCATACCCAGGCTGGGGGAGCCGCCCTGGGCATGTTTAGTATGTTCACAGCAAAACAAATTGAAATATCAAACACCATGTTTTATTATTTAACGCACAGTCACATTAGGTACAAGTGTTTACTGAGCTCAATTCAACGATCAGCATGTAGACATATAGAGTATGTACGGCATGTTATGGTATTCATCAGTGCACGGGTGACGCGTTCATCCGAGGGGGGTGATCAGTTTAGCCACGAAGAACGTAACATTGGTGACCCCCTCCACGGTCCACTTGGTGTTGGGGCGTTGTTATTGGTTGTCCAAGGGATCCACGGTGTCCAGTTTCTCCAGCATCGTCTCTAGCGACGCCCGGTTAATGATGGTAAACGGTTGGTCAAATACCCGGATGTTACTGCTCGGGTAAAAGTATCTGACTTGGTCTGTCTCCTTATGCTGCAGCACATAGCCAAACGCCAGATTCAACTTGAAGGCCGTAGTTTGATCGTTGGAGATGGCTTCCACGTAGATGCGTAGACGGGCGAGGTCGGTGAGTCGGAAATTGTAGATATCTTGAATAGGGCGATGACGATGGAAACAGTGGCGGATCATGGGTCAATGGCGCCGATAGATATCACTCACTGCATGTCGTGTAACAGATCGCTAGGAACATTTATGGATTCGTCTGCGAAGTGTACTTTGCTCTCCACGCCGTACAAAATCTGGCCCAAGGTCTTATCGTCGGAATTTGACTGTTGAATTAGGACGACATCATCATCGGCCCTCGCGCGATGGGTTGGAGTTCCCGCTGTCTCGATACTGGTGACTACGGGCTTCTCTAGCTGCAAACGTGGCTACGGAACAGGGTGCCGTGTGCGTTGGTGTCGCAGCAACTGACTGATCAGTTTGAAAAGCCGACCACATTCCTCGCATAGATGCTTGGGTGCCCCACGCACTGTCCGTTCGTGACACCGTAGACTGTCCAGGCGATTAAATATTTTCCCACACCTCGTACAGCTATACCGGGCGGTTCCGTCGTGCTTGGTAGCCTCATGGCGGCGCAAGTCGTTCGGACGAGTGAATGATTTCGAGTACGTAGTACAAGTGAACATCTTGGTGGCTGACAAAGTGTCTGATGAAACGGCCAGGCCGCTTCCCTTTTTATAGCACGCTAGCTGGTGATCTATTTTTAGTACACTCAGTTCAAGTACCTCCAAGTCGAGGACCGAGATGTACTGGTGTACGTCTGAGCCGCATTGCGCGCGTGTGTGTGTTTGTGTTTGAGTCCAACTGTGCACAATGTCGAATTACGTTCTCTCCGAAAACTTCCTCTCAGCGCATCAATATGCTCAGACCCATTCAATATAAACACAACCAAGTGATATCAACAACAACAGGCACATTGCGTAATACACGTTTTATTATCCTCACACCACCACCACCACCACCGCTTGGCGTTGACGCCGTCAACGATCAGCATATAGACAGATAGAGTATGTACGGTTATGGTATTCATCAGTGCATGGGGGAAGCAATCAGCCGATGGGGTTGACGGTCAGCTTGGGTAACGAAAAACGTGACATTGATCACCCTCTCTACGACCCATTGGGTGTTCGGGCGTTGTTGTTGGGCCCATTCCAAGGGATCCACGGTGTCCAGTTTCTCCAGCATCGTCTCTAGCGACGCTCTATCCGTGATGGTAAACGGTTGATCAAATACCCGGATGTTACTGCTCGTGTAAAAGTATCGGACTTGGTCTGCCTACTTATGCTGCAGCACATAACCAAACGCCAGATTCAACTTGAAGGTCGTAGTTTGATCGTTGAAGATGGCTTCCACGTAGCTGCGTGGACGGGCGAGGTTGGTCAGTCGGAAATTGTAGATATCTTGAATAGGGCGATGACGGTGGAAACAGTGCCGGATCATGGGTCAATGGCTCCGATAGATGACACTCACTGGATGGTCTTCGTGTAACAGATCGCTAGGAACATTTATGGGTTCGTTCGCGAAGTGTACTTTGCCCGCCACGTCGTACAAAATCTGGCCCAAGGTCTTGTCGTCGGAAGCGGGCATTCTCTCTCGTCGACTTTATGACAAAAGAGATGATTACAATTTCGACATCATAAACTATCCCTTTCGGGACAGTAATATTCCAGTGGGACCTGCATATGGAGTATACATATCTCGCTTAGTAGCATTTGCTGGATCCTGTGTTAAATGTGACGATTTCAATCAACGTCACAAAACATTGTTGCAGAAACTTATAAAACAAGGCTATTCCACCAAGCGCCTCCACTCAAAGTTTCTCAAATTTGGCTATACATATCGCATGCTGATAGCAAAATACGAACGTAGCGTGCAAGATCTATGGCGCTACGTTTCGTAACTTGTGTCTAATTCCGCTTAACCCGGGGCTAGGGGCCGTATGAACCCATGTACTTCAAGATCCTCATGGTACTCATATGAACAGTCACAATCAGCGATACGGATTTGATATTTTTGGAACATCATGATGTCTTGCCGGCATCATTGAAAACTGTTGACCGCTTCTCTCTTGCAGTAAACAAGCCTATGTTTATGTATACTATGATTGTCTTTTTGAATTTGGTGCTAATACTGTTATGTGGAAAATGGAATAGGTCTTTGGATTGTGGACGCGGATGTTCTCTAATGGACGACGGCTGGGTTGTGGATGACGG